>JAVTVY010055066.1:0-28529 GCA_036873755.1 Hanleya hanleyi | reverse complement strand
TTTCTCACTTGTCAGTAATAGATTATAACAGACTATTAACGAACATTAGGTCAGTGATGCAGGGGAGACAAGTGCTTTATTATCACAAGAGTTGTCTCCTCTCTCTCCCCTTGGTTGGTAGAGGGCGCTGATTGCCCTCTAGCCAATGAGAGTAACTCGCGGGCTTGGAAAAGAAGTCAGAGAAGATACTGGACCTTGGACGGACAAGACGTGATAGACTGCTTCTCTCAGTGTTTTAACCAACAGGTAAGCCTGTCTCCTATACTGGTTAAAATGTATGTAGCTGTAATTACTACAAATTGTTGATCAGAAGTGAAAGTATCTAGCGTAGAATTGTGATTATTTTTTGACAAATTTGCGCTGGATGGCGGTCTGAGTCCAGTGCCAAGTCCGGCGGCCATCTTGCATTCTTGAAAATTTGCGTGTGAAAATCTTCATTTCCGAGTCCTGACAAACTTGTTGGCTTTCTTTCTGGTCGATATAAACTGGAAGTGTGTTACTTTAGCGAACGGGTTTTGTGAAAATTAGAGCTTCCAGCGAAGTTCTGAAATATTTTTTTTCTCTCGTCGCCATGGTCACGTTTTTTCGCGATGGCGGATTTTACAAATGAAAGTGCGTAGACTTTCATTAGTTGTTAACTAATGATTATACGGCAATAGTTCTCAAGCGCTGTGCAGTATATGGTATGGCTTGGCAATGATTTATCCGTGAATTGAGCCAAAAACAGTCTGTGTGTTGTGACGAAAATTGGACCCTTGATATTCTTCTTTCGTCAGATCGGTTTTATTCGCCATATTTGTGAAGTTACAATTTAGTGAAGTGAAGCGGGGTTATTTTGAACTACCCCAGTTTACAATTTGGTTTGAGTTCGCGTTCCGTATGAAAATTTTGCGAGTTTACTGACACGTTGTTGTTGTTCATTTGGAACAACAACAACAACGGCAGTAACTTGAAGGGTAACATTCGGGAATCAAAAGAAATAGGATTGTAATTGTTTAGGTTGGTTAGACGGCCAGTATAGCGGCCAAACTTGCCTGCTGGTTGCCTTCAATATCGCACCTTAGATTTAGTATTGTATGATTTGGTGAATTTTGATGTTTTTATTTTTCTGAGGTAGTATTGGGTCCCTAGTATTTGGTAGGGAAAATTAGGAGTAGTTGGGATAAAGGTTTTGACAGGTGCAATATTTGAATGGTTTATATGTTAATGTTTGTGTTGTCATGTATGTGTACCGGTACTGTTTGTGTGTCCATTCGTGTATTTTGTGTTTTGTTTATAGTCCTGTCCCATCATAATTATATTTTTGTATCTGTTCAGTGGTTGGGTTGGTAATGTTGGGGTTTTTGGAGAAGATTTTGAGCATGGGATGAAGTTTTAGTGACTGAACGCGGTCAGATTAGTCATTTCCTTTCGGTTCGGTGATCGAGTTTGGGGTACAGGGTCATGTACTGCATGACCTTGTGATGTACGTGGATTCATCAGTCGTGCTGCTGACAAATTGTGGTTATTCTTGCTGTGCCACTGGTATAGTTTTGCATGGTTGTCTTATCGAGACTTGTTCGTGGGAGTCTATAGCACTGTCAATTTCTGTTGGCTATTTTTCACTGGTGTGGTCGACTTGAAATGTATAGCAATAGTTTGACTTTGTATTATCGGTCAAACTACGTTGACTTTTCCGGTGGTCAGTTTTTGTGAATTTGATTGGGACATTCACTGAAAATCTATGGCCTAAAGGCTAGAGTTCAATTCAGTAATTTTTGGAATTCGCCCAATTTCTTCGTCAAGTTCACCTGGCTATTGCCTGGTAGCTATTGCGCGAGGGATTAGCTGGTGGTTACGTTGCATGTGGGGGATTTTCTCTCATTTGATTGAAATGCTTGCTAGCCATGGCATAGAACATTCAAATTAATGTTTCAATAGATTTGCTAATTATTGGTACCTAGTTTTGGGGTTTTTTTTGGACTTGGTCAAAATTTATCCTCATAGCTTGGCTACTAACTTCGTGGCTTTTCGTGAGATGTTACTTGTGGCTGAATGCTACCTGTGAGTTTACATAGTGAATACATAAATTGCTGGTGCTCATTCTGATTTGGTGAGTTACATTGTACAAATTGAATTGACCCCATATATTCTGGTGATCAGTATACACTGTAAACCTTGATGGTGTACTCAATGGTGACTTACACTGTAAAAAGGGTGAGTGATCAGTGTAGCTGAAATACATTCAGTATTTTGGGAATAATAAATTTTGAGTTTAAATAAACAGTCAGTATAATGGTGGTGGGGTGTTACAAACTTGTACCATATTTAATCAGATTTTGATCTGGTGAATGTGGTTGATTGTTTGGTGTTCATTACAACCATGACAACACAAACTCTGATTGTATTTTGAGATTTGAATGTTGACATCAACACTGCACTCAATTTGATTGTGGCCTGGTGATGTTAAGTGGCACCATCTGATTTTGGTTGAGAGTTTAGTGTTTATTCAAACACACATCCTTGGGTTTACTTTGGAAAAAAAAATTAAAAATGAAAATTTTCTTTTGAGTGTAGACATATTGGCTCTACACTCAATTACATAGTGGTCTGGTGGTGTCAAGTGACCCATTTGATTTTGGTTGAATGACTGGTGTTTATTATTGGTGTAGCATCAACACTGCACCCGATTAGTGTGTAATCGGGTATTATTGGGCACCACCAGTTGATTTTGGGAACATTTGAAGGTCATTTATTAAATAGGCAACCATAATTTAGTGGGTGATTGCAAAATGCCAACTCGGTGAGTTTTGATCCTATTTATTTTGGGAAAGAGTCTTTGATCATTGATAACAAGGTCACATTTGGTATTGATGGACACCATTTGATGATTGTTTAGTATTCAACACCCGTACTACTGAGCTATTAGGCACTAACTGGGCTACTAGCGACAGCGATTATTTTGTGTTTTATTTGGGTTGTTTTATTTCTAGTTTTTGGACTTCACTGGGAAGTTGCAACAACGCGTTGACTGCGGTAATGCGTGATGCACTTGTTTTGAAGGGTCTTGTTCTTTTTCCTTTTTTCCTGATGGGTTTGAGTTGAATAAGCACACTAGGACGCATTGACTGCGGTAACGTGTGTACGTTCAGCTCATAAGTACTTCATTTTTCATTTGTTTCAGTGAGTTTCTGGAGTGTGAGTAGTTGACACAACTACTTATTTCTGTTTTATACAGAAAACAGAATTTATTGTACAGCCATTGCTGTCAAGTTGGTTGACCGGTAAATTTTGAGCTGCGCATTTCACTTTTCCTGCAGCTTGGTCGGAATTTATTGTAGCTAGATTTGTACCATTGGAGGCGAGTCTGGTTGGTAGTATTTTGGCGAATCAAGCAAGGCAGGCAAATTTATTTCATGGCAGCCATTTTGGAAGTGAGTATTGCAGTTTATTGAATATTTTCATTTACATTTTTGTGAAATGTAACAATTCACACCATGACAGAACTGGTACCAGTAGACATATTGACGGCACGTATTGAACAAGTCCAGGAGAATCCTTTGATGGAGAATTCTCTTATTATTGAAGTAGATGTTTCCATTTGTCCTGAGTATGTTTCAGAATTAATTGAAAAACATGTAGGGGAATTGCGAACTGAGATGGAAAATCACATGCAAAATTTGAGGGGGGAAAGGGAATCTGTTGTTCAGTCTCTCTCTCAGGGCTTGCGAGAATGTGGTACCAGAATCGATCAGCTGGCAACTAACCAGAAAGAATGTGTTACCAGAATCGATCAGCTGGCAACTAACCAGAAAGAATGTGTTACCAAAATCGGTCAGCTGGTATCTAACCAGGAGGGGATCTCTGAGTGCATGAGAGAATGTGTTCAGCAGGTTTGTAAATTGGAGAGCTGGGTGGGAACGGAATTGACAGGGATGGAGACTAGATTAGGGGCAGGGTAACCAACTTGAGTGAACAACTGGGAATGATTATGACAATGATGCAGGATCAGGGGACTGGTCCAATGTTAGAGGGGTGGGGGCTGATGCTAATTCAGTGCAGACTGGTGATGGTGCAGTTAGGCTGTCAACGGGTAATGTTGAGCAAGAAAATTTGTCTGTGGTCAATGTTGTGCAAACGCCGGGGTTGGGGTGGGGAATTTAATTCTGGTGAGGGTACCAAGCATGCACATTATATGGATGCTGGGGTGGTGAATGCTTGCGAGGGGTCAGGGCATCACCAGAGGGTGGAGCACCTTTCTGTGCCCATCTCTGACCCTTTCATCCCTTCGAGTAGGGTTGGCGAGGAGTGCAAAGGTAGCCATTCCTCTCCATCCATTGATTATTCTGGCATTGTTCATGGTCAGGAGGACAAGGGAGATAATTTGATAGGGTCAAATGTTTCGCAGCCTATCCGGCAACATAAAGCGAATTTGAGATCGCGTAGACTTCTTCGTGGTCCTCCACCAGAACGCTGGCGTAGCCGTAGCCCTTTAACCTCACGTGGCCGTAGCCCCTCGGCATCACCTTTTGCACGTAGTAGCAGCCGTCCACTTCCAAAAACATTAGTTTTTTCCGGCGATGCCAAAGGGTGGTCGCCGTTTAAAATTAAACTTGAATTAGAAGCTCAAGATCGGAAGTGGAGCAAGGCAAAATCTCTAAAGCGTTTGACTGAGTGCATGCATGGCGAGGCCATCGAGTATTACTCTTTCTTACCGAAAGCAGTTTGTAATTCTTTTGATGAGCTGTTTGAAGCCTTAGACAAACGGTATGGCGATCTCGAGCCTCCTCAAGCAATCCGACATCGGTTGCAGGTGGAGGAGCTGGGGGCCGATGACACTTTGGCTGATTTTGCTTATAGGTGTCTTCATTTAGCTGTGAAAGGGTATCCGGGGGCTCCATGCGAGTTAGTCGAATCAATAGCTGTGGAGCAATTTTTTAAAGGTTGTCATGAACCACAGGCTGTAGTGGATTTGAGGGTACGGCCAGTATGGGAATGTTGGTTCGACAGGTTCCCCTCTGGTGGACGACGGCTGGATTATGAATGGCGGACTGGACGCTTGTAATGGAGAAAGACCCCAAAACTATTCAGGAGGCGTTGACATGTGTGAACGCCTCACTGTATAATCACCAAGTCGTGAATGTAGCAGGGGTCCGTCTAGTCTCCACAGAACTCGAGTCTGTGGGAGGGGATTTTTTACGGGAGGGTCAGGGTGAGTCTCCATTGAGACTTGTTAATTCTCCCGAGCTACCGGTAGCCAGTGAAGCCCCTATCAACAGAGTTACCTGTTACTCGTGTGGGGAAAATGGGCATAAGAGTTTCCGATGTCCCCAAGTACAATGCCATCTTTGTCGCCAATTAGGACACATAAGTCGAAGTTACCCGTTCGCACTAATCGTGATGGGTTGGTTACCACGGGAGGACCTTCCTTGTCAGATTGTGCCGGGTCGACTGCTGCCGTTCGAGGCGTTACCGTGTCTGGGGCTCGGAAGGGGGCAATGGTAGTTCCGGTCAGGGTCGGGGTCCGTTCCAGTGAGTGCGATAGTGAATACTGCTTCTCAGGTAACAGTGATGAGTCCGGAATTATTTGGAAAGTTAGGGCTTACGGGACTGTCATCCACTCCCATTAAGCTAACTGGTGCATTTCAGGGTACGGCCAGTATGGGAATTTTGGTTCGACCGGTTCCCCTTTCCATTGCAGGGTTTAACTGTTTTGGAGACATGATTGTAGCCCCGGTGGTTCAGGATTTGTTACTGGGCTCGGATTTTCTGTCTGCTTACGGCTGTGTCGTGACTTTAGGAAGAAGGCCCTGGTTATTGGGAACTTGGGGGTTCCTGCAGTAAAATGTTAATGCATGATGACCGGTTTCGACAGTGCTTCAGTTTAGTTCTCTTTTAGCATTGGTAATGTTAGGGGGCAATGCAGATTGACAGTGGGCATTGGCATGTGGTGCCATCTAGCACACTGGTTTGAGTTGATTTTGATGTTGATGTCTTTGTATTTTGATGTAGGTGATGTGGCATTTTGGTTTGATGTTGTGTCGGTTGTTCTTTTTGGGGGAAAGATAAAAAAATGATAAAATGTCTGACAAGAAATCTGTGATATGTGTGGATGCTGAATAGTGATGTGGTGTGTTGGTTGATTTGTGATGTGTGGACCAATATTTTAGAATGATCATTTTTGGTAGATTTAGTGTTCAGTAGAGTGTGGTGTGTGTACCTATTTTAGAACAGTTGGTGTGTTGGGAGAACATGTGCAGTGTGTGTTGCGTGGTTGTGTGATGGAGATATGTTCAACTTTCTAGGGGGTTAGGAGAAAGGCTCGAGTGAAAATGGAGTGAATGGGGTTGTGGAATGGTGGTTTGGTTTAAATTTTATCTGTGGGTTCAACCCTCACGGTTGGCACATCATTCGGCAATGGTTAAATGGTGTCAAATGTAAGTTACTTGGATGCTATATGAGTTTTTGCCGAGGAGAGTGCGAATTGTGAGGGATGATTTAACAAGGGGAGAGAATGACGGGGCAATCCATGTTGGAGACACAGGGCCGGGGGAGTTTGTGGCCACAACTCTGCTTGTGTCTTCTCTATGGGAGCCCCAGTGCGTTATGTACCGGTGTTTGTCATCCCGGTTTAATTTATTGAATCAGGGTCTGAAATAAAAGTCGGACATCGGACAAGCCTTGACCTTGTTTGGTTGAATGCTCACTGTGAAGCATTATGTCTGATCAAATTCGGGGATCATTTTGGATATCTTTATTCAGACCCTGGCTAATTGATCATTGGCAATGCGGTAACATCAGCAACGCAGTGCACTTCTGTTCAATGGATTCCGATATTCCTTCTGGTCCTGCAGTTTCATTCACATGTTGAGTTGATGTGTTAGCGGCACCTTGTGCACGGGTGTTTCACATGCGTTGGTTCTTCATGTGTGTGTCTCTGTTGATGCATACAGAGGATACTGGTTTCCTGAAGCCTTGAGCTATATGAATAGTCCCACAATGTATGGAGGACTGACAGGCAGTTACTGTTTTAGTCAGACTATGTTCGCTAGCCAGTCAATCAACTGTCTTGCAGTTATTGCCTTAGTCAGACTATTCTTGATGGGATATCTGATATAGCCAGTCCCTCTAGTTAGGGGAGTCTGGCAGTTACTTCTTGATCAGCCTGTTTCTTGACAGGCTGTATATTGTAGCCAGTCTTTCAATTTATCAGGGACTGATAGGTTTTCAAACTGAGCAAGCTCTCAACGAGTGTTGACAGCCTAAAAGTTATTGTCGCTATTGTCGTTAGTCAAAACTTGATAGACTGTCTGATATAGTCAGTCCCTCAGTGTAGGAGAGTCTGACAATTACTTCATTAGTCAGTCTGTTTCTTGACAGGATGTATAGTGTAGCCAGCCTCTCAATTTAAGAGGGCCTGACAGATAAAATTGAGTGAGCCCTTAATTTATGAGGGGAAGGGGAGGTTGGGGAGAAACGTAGATTCCAGAGTGAGTCGGACTGGTACCAAAAGTGGGCCAGTTCGCTCCAGCTCCTTTGGACCTCCTTGGGGAAATTAGAGGTCTGCTGAAAAATCGACCTGAGGGTTGGGGTTAGAGATCAGCTTCCATGATCTGGGGTTGGGTATTTTATTGTGGGACTACTATTACGTAGTTTGTTCTTAGGTTATGTCCGGTTTTTAGCCCAGTTCAAAGTAGAGAAAGCTTTAGGTACAGTTCCGTACTTTTATGGTATGTTTTTTATCATTGGGAATACTTTGCTGGAGTTTTAGACTATGTCAGTCGCTGGTATGCCCTTCCCCAAAAAAGAAAAGGGAGAAGGGTGTAGTGAGAATAGGTTTTCTCACTTGTCAGTAATAGATTATAACAGACTATTAACGAACATTAGGTCAGTGATGCAGGGGAGACATGTGCTTTATTATCACAAGAGTTGTCTCCTCTCTCCCCCCTTGGTTGGTAGAGGGCGCTGATTGCCCTCTAGCCAATGAGAGTAACTCGCGGGCTTGGAAAAGAAGTCAGAGAAGATAATGGACCTTGGACGGACAAGATGTGATAGACTGCTTCTCTCAGTGTTTTAACCGACAGGTAAGCCTGTCTCCTATACTGGCTGATATCTATGTAGCTGTAATTACTACACCTGCATAGGCGTGGTCATTTTGTCTTGTGGATTTTACTATGGGTTGTGAAATCTTGTTTTCTTCGGCTCTCCACGTAGAACACGATGGGACGGGTCTAGAAGCTAAGCGGTGAATTTTTTGAAAAGTTCAGGTAGGCCTGGACAGGCCCAAACTGGCTCAGTGGACAATGTTTGTCCCACTGCGAAATCCGCTCCTGGACATTTGCGGTATGGGTTGTGGGATCTTCTTTTCTTCATCTCGAGCTTGGGTCTTGAAGCTAAGCGGTGAAATGATTTGAAAAAGTCACCGTGCGCATGCGCATTGGGCAAGTAGCACTGGGGTGAACGTTTTGGGGGCTAGGTAAGCCCCTCGTGGTCGGATGAGGTCAAGTAAGGTATCAGTGTGAAGCACTCTTGAGGGAGCATCCGACTGAACTGACGTCATTCAGCGCATGCGCAGTAGACAAAGTGGTATGGGAATGGACGTTTTGGGTCGAGTTGAGCCCCTAGTGGTCCGAATGGGTCGTAGGAGGTGTCAAGGTGAAGTATTCCTCCAGGGCGATCAAGTCGTTGGTGGGTGCATGTAAAATTAGGATTTGTCCTGAAAATATAAAAAGCGGAGGACGGACTTTACCCCAAAAATAGGGCAAACTCTTATCAACCAGGCTTACAGGGGCTAATATCGGTTCCCGGCTTATCGGAACCTGACGAGAGAGGCAGGGTGGGTGAATGGGTGTATGTAAAATTAGGATTGGGATCGAAAATATAAAAAGCGGAACACCGACTTTATGCCTAAAATAGGCAAAACCCCTATCAACCAAGTATAGAGGGGCTAATATCGGTCCCCGGCTTATCGGGGACTGCCGAGAGAGGTAGGGTGTCTGAGTGGGTGTATATAAAATTAGGATTGGGGCCGAAAATATAAAAAGCTGAACACGGACTTTACCCCTAAAATAGGGGAAGCCCCTATCAACCACGTCTAGTGGGGCAAATATCGGTCCCCGGTTTATCGGGGCCTGCCGAGAGAGGTAGGGTGTCTGAGTGGGGGCATGTAAATTAGATTGGGGTCGGAAATATAAAAAGCGGAACACGGACTTTACCCCTAATATAATGAAAACTCTTATCAACCAGGTCTAGAGGGGCTAATATCGGTCTCCGGCTTATCGGGGTCTGCCGAGAGAGGCACGGTGGGTGAGTGGGTGTATGTAAAATTAGAATTGGGGTCGAAAATATAAAAAGCAGAACACGGACTTTACCCCTAAAATAGGCCAAACCCCTATCAACCAGGTCTAGAGGGGATAATATCGGTCCCCGGCTTATCGGGGCCTGTCGAGAGAGGTAGGGTGTCTGAGTGCGAGTATGTAAATTTAGGATTGGGATCGAAAATATAAAAAGCGGAACACCGACTTTATGCCTAAAATAGGCAAAACCCCTATCAACCAAGTATAGAGGGGCTAATATCGGTCCCCGGCTTATCCGGGACTGCCGAGAGAGGTAGGGTGTCTGAGTGGGTGTATATAAAATTAGGATTGGAGCCGAAAATATAAAAAGCGGAACACGGACTTTACCCCTAAAATAGGGGAAGCCCCTATCAACCACGTCTAGTGGGGCAAATATCGGTCCCCGGTTTATCGGGGCCTGCCGAGAGAGGTAGGGTGTCTGAGTGGGGGCATGTAAATTAGATTGGGGTCGAAAATATAAAAAGCGGAACACAGACTTTGAATTTTTGAATTGAATTGAATTGAAATTTATTCACCAAATAATGAAGGTGTACACCAATGACTATCAGTAACAATAAGAAGAAAATAAAGAAAGAAAAAGATTAAACATTGGTACTATTAGCCGTATGAGCAGAATTGGCGGGAATAAAACCCATAAGGGCTTGTTCTATCCCAAAATAGGACTAAATATGGCAAGATACACCAAAACATTTTCATAAAATGAAATATAAGCAAGGCATTATGTCAGTTATATACGAGTATCCATGCAACTATGTAATACATGTCAGTTATCGATAAGGTATGTCTTGAGTTTTGACTTAAAGAGAGAAATAGAATTGATGCTTTTAATTGAAGGAGGTAGTATGTTCCACTCACGAGGTCCTTTTATTTTGAGGGTATAAAATGATAGATTTGATCGATAGATCGGGCGATATAGATTTAAAAGTTGTCCCCTAGTTCGGTAAATATGTACATCGGATTGCTTAATGAAGTAGAAACGGAATTTTGATGGTAGCAGGTCTGGGTGGTGAAAAAATTTATGAGCCATCAGAAGGCAAGAGTATAAGTTTAGTTTACATAGTTGTAGAATTTTTAATTCTGTAAATAACGGTGTAGTAGGGTCTAGTTTTTTTGATAAGGTTATTACTCTCAGGGCGCGTTTCTGCAACAAGACAAGGGGATTCAAGTGTGTATCATAGGTATTTCCCCATAGAACATTGCAATAAGATAGATATGGGAATATCATCGAATAATACAATGTATACAGTGTTTTCTTATTTATCGAGTTTTTTATATGATTTATGACACTTATGTTTCTCGATACCTTGTTACATATGTAGTTTATGTGGGATTTCCAATTTAGCTGGTCATTAATGTAAATACCTAAAAATTTAAACTGATGAACGAGTTCAATTTCTGTTCCAGAGATACATAATCCAGGTATATTAGTCGTTGGTCGGTAAACACGGGGTTTTATTAACATGTATTTGTTTTTTTTAATATTCAATGACAGGCGATTACAGCAGAACCAACTATGTAGTTTCTGTAATTCCTGTGACATAATATTAAACACGTCAGATATGTTGCTGGAAGAAAATACGACACTGGTGTCATCGGCAAAGAGAATAATTTTCAACATATCCGTTGCGCTGTTTATATCATTTATATAAAGAAGAACCCCTAATATAATGAAAACTCTTATCAACCAGGTCTAGAGGGGCTAATATTGGTCTCCGGCTTATCGGGGTCTGCCGAGAGAGACAGGGTGGGTGAGTGGGTGTATGTAAAATTAGAATTGGGGTCGAAAATATAAAAAGCAGAACACGGATTTTACCCCTAAAATAGGCCAAACCCCTATCAACCAGGTCTAGAGGGGATAATATCGGTCCCCGGCTTATCGGGGCCTGTCGAGAGAGGTAGGGTGTCTGGGTGGGAGTATGTAAATTTAGGATTGGGATCGAAAATATAAAAAGCGGAACACCGACTTTATGCCTAAAATAGGCAAAACCCCTATCAACCAAGTATAGAGGGGCTAATATCGGTCCCCGGCTTATCGGGGACTGCCGAGAGAGGTAGGGTGTCTGAGTGGGGGCATGTAAAATTAGGATTGGGGTCGAAAATATAAAAAGCAGAACACGGACTTTGCCCCTAAAATAGGCCAAACCCATATCAACCAGGTCTAGAGGGGATAATATCGGTCCCCGGCTTATCGGGGCCTGTCGAGAGAGTTAGGGTATCTGGGTGGAAGTATGTAAATTTAGGATTGGGGTCAAAAATATAAAAAGCGGAACACGGACTTTACCCCTAAAATAGGAAAAACCCTCATCAAACAGGTCTAGAGGGGTTAATATCGATCCCTGGCTTATCGGGGTCTGCCGAGAGTGGCAGGGTGGATGAGTGGGTGTATGTAACACAGGTGGTGTTACACGTTTATGAAGACAAAGTCACCATCGTAAAACAGTTACGCTACACAGTGACGGCTGGACCAAATTTAAACGGGTGTTGAGCGGTAAGCTCGACGTGGACCTCATCCACATAGATAATGCCTATGCCACTACGTACACCATGGACCATTCCTCGCACGCCTGGGTCGCTACCAGGATCCTACGCGAGTCTTCATCATAGACTCTGATCTGTGGACAGCCTTCAGCAAAGTGGTGCCTATTGCGGACCAGCTGTTTACACCGGATGATCGGTCAGCCGTTCAGTTGGTCTGGACTCGTGCTCTGCGTGAAGCGGCGGCAGAATTCAATGAGCAAATCATCAACCGCAACAACGAGGAAGACGAAAGGGACTATCCGGTTCTCGCCTCCGTGACCTAAAACGATGTCCTGGATAAACTTACCACCCGTAGTCCACCGTCGGAAGACGACGACGTCATGGATTACCCGTATAGGCTCAGTCAGCCCAGTGACAATTGCATCCATACAACGGAGGCCGGTGCGGCATCGGAACACAAATGAAACCATCCAGAAAGGAACTTTGGCCCCAGCACCAGATATTGACAGATAATATGGGATGTACGTTTCATGTTGCCCATGATGCATCATATTGAAGGCTAATAAATAGAGCCGATTGTCTTAGGACTGCACTCACTTATCATAAATCATGCGACGTGAAAGGTCCTATTCACCGCTGACCCGGACTATAGATCTCACCGCGGCAGTGGGCGATTTCACCACAGATCCTGACGAACCGCCCATAGAAGTATTACCAATACAGGAAGCTGTCAGTACGATCGATCAACGTCACTGGCCTACCATCCGCTACCGTCATCGCCCTATGTTGGACTTGTACAATTTCGGTTAGAGGATAATAATGGACTTGTACAATTTCCGGTTAGAAAATAATACCATCCTACGCAGCTACGCTGAAGCCATCTTCAACGACAAAGCAACGACTATCAAATTGAATTTCACCTCAAGGTATTTATTACGGCATAAGGAGACAGACCAGCTCCCGTATTTTTACCCCAGTAACAATACCCTCGTGTTCGAACAGCTCTTCACCATTACAGATCGGCCATCCCTGGACACGGTACTGGACCAGCTAGAGTCCTTGGATAGCTTGGAATGGGCCCGACAAGAACGCCCGAACACCAAATGGCAGGTGGAGATGAAGACGAATGTTACGTTTTATGTGACTAAAATGATCGACCACCCGAACCTGTGATCTCATGCCAGGAAATTTTCCTCCCTATAAATACGAGACAGTCACATCTTATATCATTCACGTACTGACCATGACGGAGGATATAAATCTAGGCGGATAAGATCGATATCTTGGAGGAGGAAGACCTCTTTGATGCTGACCCTACACAACAGTGCCCCTCTCACGTTCGTCTGTCCCGGACGGGTTGGACCAAATTCAAATGGGTGCTGTCTGGTGAACTGGACGGCGACCTCAACCACTTGTGTCACGATGTGTACGTCCGACGCGGTCCCTTCTTTGCTCAATTGGCTCGGTTAGATGGGGGCACAGTGCATTTTACCCTCCCCCTCTTCTATGGTCCGCGTTGGAAAATGCCGTGGCGGATGTGGATCAAGTGCTTACAGAGACAGAGCGGTCATCAGAGTTGGACTGACCATTTGCCATGGACGATGTGCTGACAGAAGCCAAAGAAAACAATCAGAAAGTAACTCCGACCCCGGCCCAAGAAATACACCTTATAAATGAACGATAGAGCCGGGGTCCATCATCGTTTGTCACCATGAAGAGATGGGAGAAGGTGTTAGATAATTTATACTACAGCCCCGGGAATTCGGCTGCGTATAGTGCATTATCTGTCCTTCATCGAGCGGCCAAGCCGCAGGGGATACAACGTACTCAAGTCCGAGATTAGTTTAAAATACAAGACACCTATACCTTACATCGAGCTTCCCGCCGCCATTTTCCACAGAACGGGGTCATCGTGGGTGGTATAGACGCCCAATGGCAAGCGGATTTAGTCGATATTTGTGCGTTTGCCAAACACAACGATGGGAATCGGTATATTTTGACGTGCATCGATATTCTGTCAAATTATACCCATCCGGACGAAAATCGGGGGAAATCTCGTAGCTGCGTTCAAGGGTATCTTCAAGTGGTTGCAAACCCTGTATTTGCAAACCGACGAAGACACGGAATTCCTTAACAGAACCTTCCAACACTTTCTGAAAGCCCAGCCGATGTTCTTCTTTCACACGTACAACGAGCCGAAGGCTTCTATCGTCGAAAGGTTCAATCGGACGTTCAAAGGGCGCATGTATAAATATTTCACGTACAAGAAAACAAGGTACATCAGTGTTCTCCCCCAGCTTGTAGAGGGTTATAATCGGGCCTACCACCGGAGTATTCAGGGAGCCCCCATCACAGTCACTAAACGCAACGAAGCCCATGTGCGACGTGTCTTGTACCCCAATCATCCTCAGCCACGATCGCAGGCGGTGTTCGAGGTCGGCGATCCAGTACGTATCAGTAAAGTCAAGGGCAAGTTCGAGAAGGGTTATCTCCCCAACTGGAGCGATGAGCACTTGGTGATCAAACGGCGCCTACCCCGACAGCCACGCATATATGAACTGGAAGATCTTCAAGGGGAACCGTTGCTAGGAACCTTTTACGACATAGAATTACAGCCCGTCGTGAAAGCAGCACAAGACTACTACACTGTGGAACGCATCGTGAACACGGAGCGACGGCGAGGTAAGACGATGCATCTCCTGAAATGCAAGGGTGGCCCAGCTCGTTCAATTCCTGGGTTCCAGCCAACCAAATGAAACAGCTATAAAGCCAGGCACCACCACCGTCATCGTTCATTCCACGCTCGACCATGAACACAGTGCTATGGACAAACAGCGACCGCCTCTCAACATTACGTTTCCGAAAAGCGCAAAGCGCAAGTGGGCTTTATGGCGACATAGGTAACCCTGCTGGGCATTTTATACGGCGGTGTCTTTTACGACATCGTTTACCTCATCTCTCTACTTAACCAACATAGAACACCAGCCGTGAGTGCCAGTCAAACCAGTCTACAGACCTTTTCTACGCCAGTCAACCCCGTGATCGAAACGACTCCAATCATCACCACCACCTCCACCACACCGAGTATACAGTCCAAATCAACATCGAGCTCCACACCGAATACACAGTCTACATCAACACCTACACCAAGTATTGTGTTGCCTACCACACCTGAAAGATCACCAGATTTCATCACCCCCCGTGAACCCCGTAACGTACCAACAGCGGCGACCGACGTTGTTGCACCCACCACCCCGGTTCACTCGTACCAAATGTACAAGATCGGGTTACCACGACAGCGGATACACCTCCACTCATGGCCCCCGCTGGCAACATCCCTTCGCCTGCCCCATCACAGGACCGATGGGCTCAGGCAAACCACACTTTCGTGGAAGGGCTACCCAACCTGGCTGATTTGGAACCGGACACATTGGTGGTCCTGGATGATCTCATGGCGGAGACGGATGCGCGGGTCACCCAACTCTTCACCAACGGCAGCCATCATCGCTGGCTCAGCATCATCTACATTGTGTAGAATCTGTTGAGTAAAAACAAAGAACATCGGAGCATCAGCTTAAACGTCCACTACCTATTGATCTTAAAAAACCCGAGATACCACTCAACTGCTGCACCTCGCGAGACAGATGTACCCCAACCGCACGCAGTTTGCATTGGAAGCCTTTAAAGATGCGACAACCCCTCAGCACGGATATATGCTCTTCGACCTGAAGCAAACCACCCCCAATCACCTTCGACTACAGTCCGGTATCTTTCCCGGCGAGTCCCACCACGTGTACATGCAACAATAATGTCAACACACCCACAGTGGCTCCCCCAGCTGGGGTGTGTAATTGATGCTAAGGATAATAAAATATGTAGAACACACCCTCCTTGTTCATGTTGTCTTTGTGGACCCCTAATAAAAAAGGTAGGATTGAGGGTTCCGGCATTAGTTGCACATGATGTATGCACGAGTACGGAAGCACGCCCCGATGTTCCGTGTATTGAAGACCGCCCCACCCGAGTTGATCCGACCGCCCCACCGAGTTGTACGCGGCGTGGACCCTGACCTTGTACGCTATATGTGCGAGATCGGGTATAACCTGTTAAAAGGCAACGTACCACGGACTCCAGCTCAGAAGACCATGTTGGTCAAGCATAACACAGGCCTCCGAACCCTAGTCAGAAAAAAGTCTCTCAGGCTAAGAAGAAAAAAGTTTTTACAGAAAGGCGACTTTCTCGGGACAACCTTAGCACCGTTGGCCGCTTCCGTGTTGGGTCCGATATTGGGAGGACTGTTAGGCCGACAATGAACCACACGAAAAATGGTCCTCATCGAACCACGGCTCCTTCAAAGCCTCCAATCACCGTACCCCGTACCCTCTACCGCCAGTACGTTGAACACACTCGATTATGAGATGCGTGAGATCTTACAACGACCGGGGTTAACCGACAGTGAGAAAGTACAACGGTACAATGAGATGTTTCAGCGATACATGTCGTTCATGGACCAATGCAAAACCCCCTCCACCCCAGCACCACCACCACCACCATCCGACACACCGCCGACCTCAGCACCGCCCCAACAGCCACCATTACTAGGTGTACCACCCCAAGCCCCACAGTGGGTCGAAGAAGAAGTCTTAAAGAGTGTACCTGCATCGTTCAAGAAACAAGCTGGCCTGGTATTACAACGGGTGAAAGACAATCCTAACATGAAGGTGAACTACTGGTACAGAACCAGGTGATACCCGGTGCCCACATGACGGATTTAGTGAATGACTTAATCGGTCAACACGCGGATCTTCAAGGATGGGAGGTCTTTGTTCAAAGCTTGAAAGACATGCATGTACCACAGGAATTGTTGGGAATCCCCAGCGATGGACCTGGATGCAGCGGACCCAGCAATCACCGGTGCACGCACATCGCAAGTCGCAACGACCGACGCAACCGACACGGACTTGGGAAGCTGAGAGGGAACCGGAGACACCACCCAAATCACCACAACGACGGGCACTTTCTTTTCACCCCTTTAAAACACCACCCCCGGTCAAGAGGCTCCGGCGCTCGAGAGCCTTGATACATAGCAAGTCACCGCGACGATCACGACGCCGGATACACCCGCCCAAGGCATGGGACAACTACTAATAGCGGGAGCGATGGCAGGAAAGCTCAGTCGTCATGTTTTACCGCATCCTACCCAGTAACAGCTCGGCAGAGGTGTTCACGAGCAATACCTTAACTCACTACGAAACACAGTTACCCCAACCCTTGCACCTGCCTGGTTGTTGGGAATGTGGTCCGGTAGATATCCAGTACCCGTATACGTGGTACAACGTGAAAGATGACACGGTGTGGTATGTGATCACGCACAACAGCAAAACTTTTCTCTTTGTACTCCATCAAGGCCAGTACCACACCCCCAAAGAGTTCATCAAGAGTTGTGTGATCTCATGGAGGGTAAGATCGGTCGCCGGGTGGGTAACAAGACAGAACCCCTCCTGTTCAAAGATTCCGTTTACCTGTCGTTTAAGGAATACAATCAGAAGTTCCTGTTGAGACTGACTGCCAACGTGGGTATAGAATTCAGCAAAGGCTTAAAACAACTGTTAGGACTGCGTCATAATCTGTATGCGGGTGCTACCGAAGTAGGCTTCACTGCCAAGTCCACCTACAGTACAATGGACATTCGTGGGGATTTGTATGGTCTGTACGTCTATTCAGACGTGGTCAATGCACACATTGTCGGAGACAGCAACGTACCTCTACTACGCGTCTGCCCGGTGAAGGCAAGTATAGTGATCAAGTTACCCACAGTTTCAAGCACATAGGTTATCTACCGGTCAGATATAAGAGACGATACCGGTCAACCGATCGCATTCGAGCGTGGAAAAGTGGTGTTGACACTTAATTTCCGTACGGTTCACTTCGCATAATGAAGGTGTCTTATCAATGCAATACATCCAGTTACGTCGACCATTACACCAAACAAGCAGGGGCAGTCTACCCGTGTTTAGCGGAGTGCGTATTCAGCGCGGGCATGGGCTGGGCAACATGCTCGGCAGCATCGTCAAAACTTTTCTTCCGATGGTGACGCGTGGCGTCAAAGCAGTCGGCAAACAAGCGGTCCGAAGTGGGATGCAAGCCCTGTGTGATGCGTTAAGCGATGCCCCCGTTAAAGAAGCGCTGAAACGCCGAGCTAAAGAAGCAAGAGGCGTCTTGGTCGCCAAAGCACAACGCATCGTAGGGAATAAAAGACCTGCACCGTCGAGACCGTGCCCCAGCGACGATGCACATCGAAGACCCATGATGTCTTTTCTTAAATATGGTTTTCGTCCACGCCGAGTCGTGTCCTTCTACCAACAGTGAATTTGATTTGTGGACCGTACCACCTATCCAAACCAGTGTCGAGGAGAGCCAATGGGTGGAACATCTTCCCCTTTCCAACATTACAGCCACAGGTCCCATAGAATTCACCATCACTAACGCTGATACGACATACCTGGATTTAGCACATACGTACCTGTACGTGAAAGCTAAAATCATCAATAAAGATGGGTCTGTCCTCAAAGCAGATGCGCCAGTGGGTCCAGTGAATCCCTGGCTCCATTCGTGGATATATCACTCAGTGATAAACTTGTGAGCGCATCGACGAACACGTACCCGTACCGGGCCTACATCGAAACGCTGTTATCCTATGGGCGTGACGCTAAAAAGTCATATTTTACAGCACCGTTGTTCTACCGAGATAATGTCGGCTATACGGAGGGAATGGATTTCACGGCAGGGAATCAGTCGGTCGATATGATGGGACGTCTGCATGCAGACTTATTCATGCAAGATCGATACCCCTTGAATGGAGTACCTGTCAAAATATGACTAGTTCCCGCAACGCATGCGTTTGCCTTGATGGCCCCGATTGACGATCTCGAGAAGAACATTGTCATCCAAGAGGTCAGTCTGTTTGTATACAAAGTAAAACCGAGCCCAGGTGTACATATGGGTCACATCAGAGCCTTGGAGAAAAAACCAGCCCTACGCCCAATCCGTCGAGTACAGACCAAAGTCTTTTCCGTCCCTGAAGGTAATATGATTGCCAACCAAGAAAATTTATTTCTGGGGGATTTGCCCAAGCGCTTAAATTTGGTCTGTGTGGAGAACGTCAGTTATAATGGGGCAACCACGAGGAATCCGTTCAACCTAAAATCGTTCAACATCAATTTCGTGGCCCTGCATGTGGACGGCCAACAGTTGCCGACACGGCCCCTACAACCGAAGTGTGGAACGGATAATTACATCTGGAGCTATCTGAAACTCTTCGCAGCAACTGGTCAAATCAACCAGGCCGAAGGAAATATGATGAACAGAGACGATTTCGGAAAAGCGTACATGTTGTTCTGTTTCGATCTCACGCCCACCTTAGACAATGATCATCAACTGAGTCTCGTCAAGAAAGGTAACTTACGCTTGGAACTGCAATTCGGCACACTTTTAGCGCGAACCATCAATGTGATTTGCTACGCTGAGTTTGACAACATTATTCAAATCGATAAAAGCCGTAACGTCCTGTGTGATTACGCCACTGGATACAGAGCAGATTACCACCGCGCTGCAAAACGATCCTTGGACACGTACGGTGTTTCAAGGAGTGTTTGCCCGAAACGTCATACCCTTACATTATAAATATCCTGCCGTCTAGGTCCTTAACACGGACCCGATGCATCGACTCGGTCATCATTGGGTGGCCGTGTACTTGAGACGTGGTGATAGAACAGTCAAGCTTTACATAGCCTGAACAGTATGGTGTGCGGACAATATTGCTTGTTCTACCTGTACCATGGATGTCGGGAAAGAACCTTATCTACCATCGTGCAGAAGTTTGACGAGTTCCCTCAAGCTACTGATCGAGATGTACTCGTGTATGACTGGGCCGCAGATCATTTCAAGTTCTTAAGGGGTTAAGTTCTATCCATTTCAAAGTACAAGCCCCTGTTCTGGGCTTCAATTTCACGTGGTTGTTCTCACGTTGTTGCTGTTATTTATTGTTGAAAAAAAATGAGATCTCAATACGGGCATAAACAAGTGATCATCAAGGCATAATGCTTGAACAGACATATGGGATTCTAATTTTAACAAATCTGGTATAGGCCAGTCAGTGAGGCGGCTGGGAAAGTAGCCAACCAGTGGCGTAGGATGGGGCCAAATGTAACCAATCAATGCCCATAAAGCAATGCAAGAGCACTGCGGTAAAACAGAGAGTCAATGAAATCAGCCCACAGAAAAAGTACATGATTTGGTCTGATCAAGAGTGGAAATTCCAGCACAAACTTTTGACCAGGAAGGGAGACGGTAAGTTACGAGAGCAACAGGTGGAGTGAAAAAACTATAGAGTTCGTCGTGCGGGTAAAGACCATGAAGACGACGAGTGGAGAAAAGGAGCGTAAGCTGGCGATATTGTCGGGGGCCATACTTGATGACGTGTTTTCCGGTAGATTAACATCGGAGTAACTGAAGGATATATATAGTCGTTTTCAGGGACAGATAACTCTTGTTGCATTTTCCCGGACATGTCAATTACCATTGAAGTAACTGATAAGGGCACGCACACGTCTCTTGGCTCTTTGAAACAGGTCCCGATCCGCCGGGAAGCGATATTAGCCCTTAAAGACCTGGTTAATAAGGGTTTCCCCTATTTTAGGGGTAAAGTCCGTGTTCCGCTTTTTATATTTTCGACCCCAATCCTAATTTTCCATACACCCACTCACCCACTCTGCTTCTCTCGGCAGACCCCGCTAAGCCGTGGACCGATATTAGCTCCTCTAGACTTGGTTGATAGGGGTTTTCCCTATTTTAGGGGCAAAGTCCGTGTTCCGCTTTCTATATTTTCGACCCCAATCCTAATTTTACATACACCCACTCACCTACCCTTCCTCTCTCGTCAGACCCCGATAAGACCGATATTAGCCCCTCTAGACCTGGTTGATAGGGGGTTTACCTATATTAGTGTAAAGTCCGTGTTCCGCTTTTTATACTTTCGACCCCAATCCTAATTTTACCTACACCCACTCACCCACCCTGCCTCTCTTGGCAGACCCCGACAAGCCGGGGACCGATATTAGCCCCTCTAGATAGGGGTTTTCCCTATTTTAGGGGTAAATTCCGTGTTACGCTTTTTATATTTTCGACCGCAATCCTAATTTTACATACACCCACTCAGACACCTTATCTCTCTCGGTAGGCCCCGATAAGCCGGGGACCGATATTAGCCGATGACTGATAAGGGTTTCTCCTACTTTCGGGGTAAAGTCCGTGTTCAGTTTTTCAAATTTTCGGGACAAATCCTAATTTTACATACACCCACTCAGACACACTACCTATCTTAGCAGACCCCGATAAGCCGGGGACCGATATTATCCCCTTTAGACCTAGTTGATAGGGGTTTTCCCTATTTTAGGAGTAAAGTCCGTGTTCCGCTTTTTATATTTTCGGCAAAATTTTACATGCACCCAACCATGGCTTGATCGCTCTGGAGGAGCGCTTCACTTTGACACCTCCCACTCCCCATTCGGACCACTAGGGGCCTACCTCGATCCCAAAACGTTCATTCCCATACGACTTTGTCTACAGCGCATGCGCTGAATGACGTCAGTTCCACGTCACACCCATTCAGTCGGATGCTCCCTCACGAGTGCTTCACACTGATACCTCACTCGACTCCATCGGACCATTAGGGGCTCACCTAGCCCCCAAAACGTCCACCCCAGCGGTACTTGCCCAATGCGCATGCGCAAGGATACTTTTTCAAGAAATTTCACCGCAACGCCTCAAGACCTCTCCCATCGTATTCTATAGCTCGAGATGAAGAAAACAAGATCCCACAACCCATACCGCAAATGTCCAGGAGCGGGTTTCGCAGTGGGACAAGTATTGTCCACTGAGCCAGTTTGGGTCTGTCCAGGCCTACCTGAACTTTTCAGAGCTTAGCTTCTAGTTCTACGTGGTGAGACGAAGAAAACAAGATCCCACAACCCATAGTAAAATCCACAAGAAAAAATGACTACCCTATACCCCATACAGACATTCCCCGTACAGACGTAAATGTTCGAATCAGAAGAAATAACCCGGAATTTGGCATAGAGAGGGTTCGCCCTGTCGGAGTTGTCTTCCTTGCCTCCAGAGGGCAGCGCGATCGATGTCGTGATGTCAAAAAGGGAATCCCCACAGCAAGCGCCGCCATTTTGTATGTTTATTTTTTGCGGAGACATAATGGACAATAAATGCTCGAGCCTGGGGTCGCACTGATGATAGCCTGCTCAAAATAACATCGTACAACGTTATGTTTATTACTATAAGTCTTACTTCCCATGGTTTCATGTATTTTTTTCGTGCCAATACAGTTTTGGGGGACCTGTATGGCTATGACGAGGGTTCCCCACTTGCCATTTAGGCTGGTCTTAGTGCTGGCGATATTGTCGGGGACCCTGTTCCATGCATTCCATTGACCCACACTGTGACTGACCCTCGAATATATGACAAGGTGAAATTGGGTCGGATTGCTCTGGTGGCAATAACTGGAACTAGGGGGAAATAACTCCGGGCTGTCACATGACCCGGAAGTGACCTTTGACCCCTGTGCACCATTATTAATATCCGGTATGATGACGTGCTTTCCGGGAATAACGTAGGACGAACGTTGTGCGGCCGCCATTTTAACAATCGCCATCTTGAAAGTTCACATTATAAATGCGTTCGAGGGAGGTATCTCGTTGCCCTGGTGGCGAAAACTGGAACTAGGAGGAGATAACCCCGGGCTGTCACGTGAGCCGGAAGTTACCTTTGACTCCTGTGCACCATTATTATGATCTGGTTTATTATTGAAAGGCCCGCTGGGCGCGTATTGACCTACTTCCGACAGAGGGCACCACCAGTTCTTGTGACGTCACTTCCGGTTCCGATCACGTTACCGTAAGTGACCTTTGACTTAACTTGTGTATATACCAATGGCGTAAATGAAAGGAAAGTGCATTCTCTCCATATCGCAGAAATGAGTGAACACAGCAGTTGACGTAGAAGCAGTAATGAGACTCTTCATGTTTTTTCTGATTTAAGATATTTTTGTTGCACTTTTTCCGAATTCCTAGTGCAGTTTGTCTTAAAGTTCATAAGAAGACAATATTCTCGGCATTCTCGCTCCTGTTAGATGTCGACGAACACTTTCCTGTATAGTCATATGGTTGCTTTTTAGTCACCAGACGTCGTTAATTCCACCTTTTGCATATCGCTCCAATTTGCTATACATCTCCAATCTGGGTCATTAAAGAAATTGAATGAAATCATGCCAAAGTAGCATTAGTCTTACGGGCAGAAGACAGTACATGGTTTAAGTCATAATATTATCCTTAAGTCATGCTATCCTTTGTTAGCAGTAACTGAGAATATTTCATGTTATGAACTTTAAGATCAACTGAACTAGGCATTGAAAAAATATGCAACAGAAATATCTAAACATAGATGAACATGTGAAGTGTCTCATTCCTGTGATCGAGTTCATTCAATTCTACGTTACGAAACGAATGCACTTTCCATCCATGAGCGTCACTGGTATATACACATTATATGTACAGTTTTGTATATAAATAAAACAATCAATGGGTGGATATATTGCAGAGACACAAACACAATAAATTATAACTTCAGATGAATAAATTAACAAAACCACATGCGGACAATTTTTTACTCACCCTGTACGAGTGTATAGCGTGCAAGGTCCATGTCGTTACGAAACTTGTGTCCAATTCCGTTTAACCCGGGGATAGGGGGCGTATTACAAGATCCTCACAGTGTTCATATGAAGATTCACAATCAAAGCGTGACTGAGATACATCATATTCTAGAAAACGACTTTACAACGAAAATCATTTGAATAAAGAATACTGAGCAGCGATACGGATTTGTTGTCTTTGAAACATCATGATGTCTTGCCGGCATCTTTGAAAACAGTTGACCGCTTCTCTCTTGCAGGAAACTAGCCTATTTTATGTATACTATTCTTTTAATCTTTTATCCTTTTTTATGTATATTATTTTTTTAATTTGGTGCTAATGATATTACATGAATTAGGTATTTGGCTTATGGACGCGGGAATTCTTTAATGGGCGATGGCTGAGTATTGAATGACAGACTAGACGCTTGTTTTATATTTCATAATGGTTTTGATAATTACGGAAATGAATACAGCAGCGAAGAAGTTTTATATCCGGGAACCGGGGCGAGGCGTCAAGTCGTCACAAGACTGAATTGTCCTTTTCCTGGATTGAAGAGACGCCCTTCCTGGATCATAAAGTCTCAATCTGTGTTATTCAGCAGTACCCGGCGATAATATCTGTAGTACCCGATAGTACCCGAGTCTTTTTAGTGCATATTATCTGGACGGATCTTCGAACATTTAAAAGAACCAGTGACTTCATAATTCGGGAGCTCGCCAATGAACCTTTCATAGAAATTGACAATTTAAATCAGTTAATTATTCAAAGATATCTTTGAAATTGGGTGGGTGACGCCCGCTGTCAAACCAATATTTAGATTGCTACAATTTAGGCTATTGACATGTATACATCGGCTATCGATATCCAGATGTAAAAGAACTTCGAGTTAACGGTCACTGCACATAAAGTGGGGTGGGGGCTATATTTTGGTCAAACAGACCCAGATTACGCCAATGGCCACGGACAGCAATGCCACTACCGAAATGAATACAAACTCAACCAAGAAAATTATTTATAGTGAACAAAAATGAATGCCATAATTCCAAATGGCTGGTTTGCGCATCTTTCTGAACCCAGTCAAATCAAACCTCGATATATATTGGCCTGGGCCTGTTTATTTTCGATATATAAGAAATGTACCCTACAATGGTATATAACCGCCTTTTCTCGGATCCTTTTTGCATGTAGATAGCTGATCTAGATGTCGAGCATCTTTGATCACCGACGTCACATATGCCAAGGTCAAAGAAATGTACTCCTCTTCGAGCGGAATGTTGATTTTGATTATGACATATCAACTGAGTAAATAAATAGAAACCATTATTCCAGCTTGCGCCAGGTCCGTTATTTATAAGCCAGCCACTGGTGCTTCTGATTGACTGATTATATTTAACGGTTTTCTTGTCAAATTCATATCTTCGACAAATCACAGACACCCGTGGCTAATTCATTTATTTAATTGGTTTCCAGTTCATCACATAATTTCTTTCGATTTCTGTCATTCCTAATAACGTCGTCACAATGTATTCAAGTCGTCACAAGACTGAATTGTCCTTTTCCTGGATTGAAGAGACGCCCTTCCTGGATCATAAAGTCTCAATCTGTGTTATTCAGCAGTACAGAAAACGCTTCTAAATTTTGGATCTAATGAGGGAAACCACCGATAACAGTTATAAAGTGTGTTAGTCTCAGTGGCTAAAGGTATCGGATATTGCTGTGTTCTCTCAACTTTTTCACTGTTTTCATTTGAAGTGGAGCGAAACCATCATGGCGGCCGTTTCCGTATCATTGGCAGTGACACGGATATGCAACTCCCACCTAATTAACCTGGATCGGCAATATCCCGGACAGTAGCTCTGTATACGGACTGCGCTCGCAGTGGCATAATAGGTTCACAGAAAACATAGTATCACTTTTCATATCACAGTACATAGATGATAATAGCAATTAATGGGTTTAAGAAATTACTACTTGAGGCATCCTTAAAATAGTTTTGTTGGGAATAACCTGATTCAGATTATGGGGTTTTCACTATGACAACACAAATTGTTATTTTCACTGTCCCAGGGACAGATCAGCATTCTAAAGTAGACCTACAGCACTTTATCTTGGATACCTTACTCATTTCTCAGATAGGTCAGTGACTTGCACTGCTCTTTATTACTGTTCCCATTTTCGGAAAATATCAGTACATTTTAACATTCTACATTCAATCTATTGGGTGTTTCTGAGTTGAGTTTGAGCGTTCTAGAATAAATTTGAAATCACTACATTTTGAATAAGTGATAATAATTGACTATTCTATGTAAGAAGTGAATGTTACTGTTTTGAGAAGTGTGTTTGGCGATTTTGTTCGTATTGTGTAATAACAGTTTTCGCCCGTCTGTCTTTTCGTTCGTTTCAGATGATATTGGTGACAGATGTCTACAGTTTCAGTTTTATGTGCGTGGTGGCTACACTAGGTGGAGACGATGTGTCCTGATTGAGATTGAGGTTCTGATTAGAGGTCGAAGACCACTGTGACCTAAACATCAGGAAATCATTGAAAATTGCATATTTTTGTTGGTGACATACCAAAATTGATGCCAAGGTCAACTTTTTGTCAGTAAATACATTACGGATAGACGCTGTGTAATGCACCAAAATTTAGGTCATGACCAAAGGTGTGTTTGTGACCACAAACACAGGATTTCATTAAAAACCGCAAATATATTGTCAGTATACCTCAGGGGTAGACGATGTGTCAAAATTAAGATCGCGGTTAAAGGTTAATAATTCATTCATATATCAACCGTCTTCCATTAAAGAATATCCGCGTCCATAATACAAAGACCGTTTCCATATTCCATATAACAGCATTAGCACCAAATTCTAAAAGACCATCCTAGTATACATAAATTTCAGCCCAGATCAGGATTTCATTGAAAAATTGCAAATACATTGTCAGTAGATACATTTGGGGAAGCGATGTGTCTTGGGTCACTGTAACCCTCTAACTCAAGGGATCATTAAAAACTACAATGTGTTTAGACAATTCTACAAATGACTCAATAAATAACGGGAGGCATGTTTTGTAGGTCAATGTCCAATGTCAATGTCAATGATCCTAAAATCAGAAAGTAGTAAAAAAAATCGCCATTTTTGGTGTCAGTGCAGATACCTTAAGAGGAGACGATATGCCATGTGCCAAAATGAGGTCAAACTATTGCGCGGCCGTTTACTGAAGCCAATGTTGGCTCTTCGTAAGAATGTGATGACAAATAATAAGGTTTAGGCTAAACCACATGCAACTTCCTCTATTGTCCTAATAGTGTTACACATTTACTTTTTGACTTCACTTGAATATTTAAAAGGTAGGATTTTCAAATTGTCTGAGGCTATGATTATTTCCTGGTGCAGTAGTCCGGGTTAGCTTTAAACCTGTTCGCCATCACGATGGGTACAGCACTTGTATTTTTTTGCATCCGTTTTAACAGAAATCTATCAAACACTGTATACTTCTGGAAAGCCAAAACCTTGATCAGTTTGATTCTCGAAGTTGTTTGTTTGTTTGAAAAAGAAATAAAGCGAAATTAGATGTTGAACGAAAAAAATCGGAGCGAAAAATGCATTTTTCCTCACATACCGTGTGACGGGCCTGTCGACAGCAAGCCGCAGAAATGGGAAAAAATGATTGAAAACCTCTTCCTAACTCCTGTATTTTTGAACTTACACGACTGTTAAAGTGTGGTGAATATTCCCCAGACGATTAAAACTGCCAACGACGATCGACGAAGTTTATTTCCATATGTTTACGAGTCTTGATCCACAACGCGTGTCAAACAAAATCCATTTCATTCAAGATGGATTCCCCCGCCGGCCGACGAGCAAATCGGTATGCGTAACTTTGCCCACGTGACCTCTATCAGCCAACAGATTTGAGACGAGCGTAGACAGTGGCTGGAATGATGGAATGACATCATTTTACAATCCAATTGTATCCGTTTTATTTTGCCATCCATTCCAGGTTATTGCCTGTTATGTGTACAATGGCGAAAGGTTACGCTTTCCAATGAGAGGTCAAACATGAAGATTGGCAGAGTAAAACTCGAGAAAAACGCTGTCAAAATGCAGTCGAAAAAAGACGATTTCTCCGTTGGATTTTGACGTTTTTAAGTCGAGAAAGCCGGGGAAAAGCGCATTCTCGCGCAGTAAAACCTAATTTTGTATGCTATTTTATTTATTTTGCTATAAATCTAGAGCAAATAATACTGGAGTGTGTATTGTGGAGACAGGTTTCTTATGTTTTTCTGCAAATCTCGGACGCAAACGCAATTTCTAGCATTGCAAAGACAACATATACAAATGTTAACAGTTCTCAGGGAATTGATCGTCAGCTGGTCACTTTTGTCAGGGGAAATAATCGGCGAAAGGGTTAAAAAACCCACCCATGGGCCTAGTTTTTTTCAGCTTAGACGGTTTGTTATTTTGTTCCATCATAGTCGTCTATCAGAATCTAAAAAGCTGGTTCTGTCTGGAATCAATATGTGTGTTGCATCATGGAAGCTTCGGTTGGTTAACAGTTTTTGAGCAATGTAGATTAAAATTTGTGACTGCAACTAGATAAATATTAAAATTTGTCAAATGTGGTAACTGTGCCATGCACTGTTCTGTTGATATTTCAGCCGTACCTGTCAGGTTACCATAATTATCGCCAGATATGTACCCGATATGTATGTGTCTTTTTAGTGCATATTATGTGGACGGATCTTCGAACATTTAAAAGAACCAGTGACTTCATACTTCGGGAGCTCGCCAATGAACATTTCATAGAAATTGACAATTTAAATCAGTTAATTATTCAAAGATATCTTTGAACTTGGGTGGGTGACGCCCGCTGTCAAACCAATATTTAGATTGCTACAATTTAGGCTATTGACATGTATACATCGGCTATCGATATCCAGATGTA
>JAVTVY010055065.1:0-31352 GCA_036873755.1 Hanleya hanleyi | reverse complement strand
GCATCTATTCCTCCCACGATGACCCGGTTCCGTAAAAAATGGCGACGGACAGCTCGATGTAAGGTATAGGTGTCTTGTTTTCTTAACCAATCTCGGACTTGGGCGCGTTGTATCCCCTGGGGTTTGGCCGCTCGATAGAGAGCCGACAATGCACTATAGGCCGCCGGACTGTCGGGACTGTAGTATAAGTTATCCAACACCTTCTCCCAGCGCTTCATGGTGACAAATGATGATGGACCGTGGCTCTATCGTTTATTATAACGGGTATATCTTGGGCCGGTGTTTCTTTCTGATTTTCTTCGTGGGCTTCCACAGTGTCCATGGTAAATGACCAGTCCAACTCGTCTGATGACCGCTTGATAAGCACTTCATCCACATCTACTACGGCATCTTCCAATGCAGACCATAGATCAGGGTGAAGGGTAAAATGCACTGTACCCCCATCTAGCCGAGCCAATTGAGCAAAGAAAGGACCGCGTCGGATGTACACATCGTGACACAGGTGGATGAGGTCGCCGTCCAGTTCACCAGACAACACCCGTTTGAATTTGGTCCAACCCTCCCGAGACAGGCGAATGTGAGCCGGGCACGGTTGTGTAGGGTCCGCATCGCAGATGTCTCCCACCTCCTCCATGATATCGACCTTATCCGCATACACGTGCAGGAAAACCTGGGGGGTCAAGCTGAAATACGCCAGTACTATATGCTCCGTCATGGTCAGTACGTGAATGGTACCAGATTTCACTGTCTCTCGTATTTATAGGGAGAACCCCGTGAGATCAAAGGATCAGGTGGTCATGTCACTGGGCTGACTGAGTCTAGCCGGGTAATCAATGGCATCGTCGTCTGGTTCATGGCTAGACAGTTGTTCATTGGGTTCTGCCGCTGCTTCTCTCAGGGCACGAGCCCACTCCAACTCGTCCGATGACCGCTCGTCCGGTGTAAACAGCTGGTCCACGATAGGCACCACTTTCTCGAAGGCTATCCACAGATCGGGGTCTAGGGTGAAGCTTCGCGTAGGGTCTTGGTAGCGGCCCAGGCGTGGGAAGAAGGGTCCACGGTATACGTAGATGGCATTGTCTATGTGGATGAGGTGTCCATCGAGCTCGCCGCTCAACAACCGTTTAAATTTGGTCCAGCCGTCACGGTGTAGCGTAACCGTATTCGATACGGTCTCAGCGGGCGACCAGCAAACATCTCCACGGTCTTCCACGAGGGTGACTTTATCTTCATAGACGTGTAACCCCACCCGGGGTGTAAGGGGAAGGATGGCTCGTAGGACTGGTGGCATGCTTGCTCCAATGACGAACGGTGAATGACACACACTCTGTCTGACCCTCGTATTTATAGTCAGGTCCCACTGTCAATACCACAGCGCCAGGGTCAATAGGGCACAGACCATGACTAGGCCAACCAGCCGTCGCTGGTTCCGACGTGAGCGCTCGTGGGCCATAGCCCGAGCATCAAGGATGGCTGTCATAGTCCAGTAGTGGTGAGTGATGGCACACCTCTCCATCGAGTGCACTCTGTCGAGGACCGCTTCTGTGAACTCGTTCAGGATCTGGCGTTGCCCCTCGTTGTCGTCGCCATCTGCAAACATGGACCGGACCACTGCTCGGTAACCCGTGAGTGAATTAACCACGGTAGCATGGTGTAAAATGCGAGTCGCATAGGGCTGGATCTCCGTCATGGCTCTGCAACCATAGAAATGAAGGTGTGGGATCCAGAGGGACGTGTTTTATAGACCAGGTCACACATGCGCGCCTAGATGTAGCTCTACGGGTGTAGTCCGTGATGCATACTATTCTGATGGCTTAGTCCAAAATAGAGAGCAACAACAACAACACAGATTACAGGTCAATCCTTTTATTATGCGTGAACATCATAGGAATGCATGTAATAACCAGTCTGTGGGGTTTTTCCACAATGGCGTTCACCTTCGGGTCTTTCCGGTCAACGTATTCGCCATTTTCCCACAATGGCGGTTATCCGCCATTTTCCCACAATGGCGGTGTATCCGCCATTATCCGCCATTTTCCCACAATGGCGGTGTATCCCTTTTTCATTATCCGCCATTTTTCCACAATGGCGGTGTATCCGCCATTATCCGCCATTGGGCACTTCACGTCTGCGCCTGCATTGGGGTATATGAGGGTCTTCATGCGCGCGCGCGCGCAATGCCGCTCAGTCGTACACCAGTACACCAGTCTCGATCCTCGACTTGGGGTAGAGTGTGCTAAAAATAGATCACCAGCTAGCGTGCTACAAAAGGGAAGCGGCCTTGCCGTTTCATCAGACACTCTGTCAACCACCAAGATGTTCACTTGCACAACTTGCCAGAAGCAGTTTACTCGCCCAGAAGATTTGCGACGACACGATTCCTCCATCCACAACGGTACACTATATACTTGTATAACCTGCGCACAGTCATTTAATCGGGAGGATCATTTACTGCGCCACGTACGCTCACTCCACGAGGGCGCGACGGAACAATGTAATGAATGTGGTCAACTCTTCAAACGACGCAGTCAGTTAAGACGGCATCAGCGGTTGATTCATGCCCCGGTACCATGGCATGAGCGACAACTTCCTACTGAAGAGGAGCCGCGGAAGGTCAGACCCAGTGAAGATAAGCCCGGGGACACGAACGCCACTGGTGATGCGATCACGGAGAGCCCGCCTATACCCACAGTTCAGAAGAGCCTAGATATCCAGCCAGTCCCTAGCATTGCTGTTGCCAGCCATACGCCTGACGACATCGGACATTTTCTGGAAGATGCAGTGGATATTCCTAGCGATCTGTTACAGGACGCCCATCCAGTGAATGACATCGATCGGCGCCAATGGCCCATGATACGGCACATTTTCCACCGTGATCGCCCCATTCCAGATATCTACAATTTCCCACTGACCGACCGCACCCGTCTACGCAGCTACGTGGAAGCCATCTTCAAAGATCAAACTACGGCCTTCAAATTGAATGTCGCTTTCGGGTACATCTTACGTCACAAAAAGACGGGCCAGTTACGGTATTATTATCCCGGCAATAATATCTATGTGTCTGACCAGCCGTTCACCATCATTAACCGGAGGTCACTAGAGACGATGCTGGAGATACTGGACACCGTGGATGCCTTGAGATGGGCACATCGTCAACGCCCCAACATACAATGGGTGGTAGAGAGGGTAACCAATGTCACGTTTTTCCTTACCAAGCTGACCGACCACCCCCATCGGTTGAATGTGTCACCCGCGCACTGATGAATACCATAACATGCCGCACATACTCTCTATGTCTACATGCTGATCGTTGACTTGAGCTCAGTAAACATTAAATGTGACGGTGCGTTAAATAATAAAACATGATGTTTGATATTTCAATTTTGTTTTGCTGTGAACATACTAAACATACCCAGGGCGGCTCCCCCAGCCTGAGTATGGTGTAACATTGGGGATAATAAACTGTATAAACCTTGCTGAACTTGTTGTTATTCATGACAACCGCTTTCCGCTATACTTGGATGAAATATATACCCCGATGTGATATAGTGCCCTTGCACACTTCCGGATAACCCCCGCGCGCGCGCGCACTCGGCCGGAGTAACTCGCGCGCACGCGCTGCGGCCGGGCCGGGGAAAAACCCGGAGGTTGAACATACGGACGTCTAAGTAAAAATTGGAACTCTTCTATGTGTGGAGGTAGTTTTAGTGAAACCCGGAAGTGACGTCACAACCCACCCACCCAACCACAACCATTGACCCATAGTAGTGGTGGGTTAAAACACACCACCACGCATCCCCCAACATGCCTGCTTTCTATACTACGGCCAGACTACGCATGCGCAGACCCTTGCACACAGACGAACCCTGAGTCCAATCGGATGCTGCTTCACAAGAGCTTCAACATAAGATCTCATACGACTCCATCGGACCCATAGTGACCCCTGTCGGTGCCAAAATGTCTATTTCCATACACTTTCTCTACTGCGCATGCGCAGCATGACGTCAGTTCCACGTTACACCCACCCCGTCGGATACTCCCTCACGACTGCTTCACATGGATACCTCACTCGACCCAATCGGCCCACCAGGGACCCACCTAGACCCCAAAACGTCTATTTCCACACACTTTTCCCACAATTCCCTGTCTGCGCATGCGCAGACTATTGACAACGAACGACACACTAGCCCAGGCGGATGCCTCCTCACATAGGCTTCACATTGATACCTCATACGACACCATAGGATCATTAGGGGCTCCCCTGGATCCTAAAACGTCTATTTCCACACCCTTTTCCCACAATTCCCTGTCTGCGCATGCGTAGAATGTTGACAACGGGCGAAACACTAGTCCAGTCAGATGCCTCCTCACATAGGCTTCACATTGATACCTCATACAACTCCATTGGACCATTAGGGACTCCCCTAGATCCCAAAACGTCTATTTCCATACCCTTTGGCCACCGCGCATGCGCAGAATGCCGATATTTCAATCCCACACCCAGCCCATCAGATGCCCCTTCACGAATGCTTCACATTGATACCTCACTCGATCCAATCGGTCCACTAGCGGTCCCTACAGATTGCCGAACACTTCCACGAAAACCCACGGTTTTGGGACTACTTTCGGTCCGCGGAGGCAGACCGCATCACCGCCAGACCGCATCACCGCGGAGAAATACATGCCCCCAAGGTCACGCCCCATTCACCCAGACCGGAAGTGACGTCATACCTGCGCACAACACTCCTGCGCACACCGCCACAATACCGCCCCAATTTATTTTCTCGCGCATGCGCAGTGAGGCGCTATTAACTCAATTCCCACTTACACTACTACTTCGGACGCCAGATAGATGTTTAACTGCGAATCTCTTCTAATTAGATGATATTATCAAAGTGCTAAATATTCAATATATTGGCTGTTCTCAGACGTCAGCTACATATTTAAGTATATATTGTCCTTTCTCGGACACGGTGTCACTAGATTATAAAAGGGCTGAATATTGAATATAGATGCTATTAAAGTAACCCAATTTTCTGCCTACTGCGGAGTTTAGCAAAAATATCTGCACAATATTGCCAAGTATGCTATTTAGCACCATGTTAAAGCATAGGAAATTTGAAAAATATCTAAAAAAAAGCCAATCCTGCACCTAACTCCATTTGGTCCGACCGCACCAAGCCAAAGAGAAAGAGTCGGCAGTGTTATACATGGAGCCAAGGATTCTACCATGGACAGAAGCTAGCAGGAAAAGTCATACCTCCAGATCAACAGACGTCTGGATGTATCTGTTCGCGGGACTGGTCAAGTTGTCATAAATTTGTTAAGCTAGTCTATGAATCCAGTTGTGTGCACAAGATATGAACTGCCGAGACATTGTTCGTTGTCGGATGTTTGTCGAGGTATTTATCGCTGTCGGAGGACTGCCGAAATATGCACAGATATTTTTCAGTGTCATTGGACAAAATGGGTCCTTTCCACATTCCTGCTTGGACAACGCTGTCTTGTCCCGGTGTCAGGGGCAGGTGCCGCGAACCTGGGCCAACGCGTGAGCTTCGGTTTGTTTTCATGATCTCCCGGCTATGTTTATAATATGGAGCGGGATTTTCAACTATTGCTATCTGGCGTAATATGAAAGTATGGATCGAATATTCCTACTATTTCAAGAATGAACCAATAAACTTATATTAATGATAATTTTGGTAACTTCAGGTCGAAAGTATATCAGTTATCCTCGATTAACGATAGCTATCCCCTTAGAGGGTCAAAATTGGACTCTCTTTTTTATTTCTTCATTCAAATATTCACTATTTCCTCTAACATTTGGTGAAAAAAGGAAATAAAAATTATAAATAGAAGTGCTTCAATATTAGGATTAAAAATTTAGTTTTCGAGGCCCTGGAACAATTAAACAGATTGCCTTAGCTTGGGCTTGGCTACTATTTTTTTTTTTGTCTGTTCAATTTCCCTTTCCAAAACTCATTTCCGCAGTATTATGGTAACCTAATTATCTATTAGTCCTACTTATTTACATTAATGTACCCCCTTCTGATCAAAACCATGCAAACATCCTTATTTTTGTTTCTAATTATGACAGTGACACTTCACTCAGACACCCGCCGTGAAGTAATCTACACAGATGTGAACAAGTTCAGCAGGTTTTTTAAGTTTAAATTGGACTTTAAACCGACTTGATGAAAAAAACTTAGTGTAATAGTTATCCAGAATAAACAGGAATTCGAGTAGGTCCCATTAGACAGATTAAAAATGTATTTGACAATAGAATTCAAGCAAAAAATAGGGATTCATTAATCAGATTATAGCTGGACACATTTTGCCCGATTTCTAGCCTTTCATTTTTGTACAAAATCCGAAATTCAAACGTTTATTTCTCGAAACGTATATATGCTACGCTTTTGAAATTTGGCATGCTTGTTACTTATAAAGTGATCTAGAAAACCTTATCTCACTTTTTGTAAGTTCGGCTTCGTTTTTTAATTATCCAACTTTTAAGACAAACGACCGTAAAAAAGTACATTTTTTTCAATTTATTTTAGTAAAATAGTTATAAAAACAAAACCAGGCAAAAATTTAAAAAAATGAGATAAAGTTTACTAGTTCGAATTGTCTCCTACCAAGGTATACCATCAAAGTTGAAACAAGACCAACAGTTTTCATGAAATTTCAATTGAAAAATGGACGCTATTGTTTTCATTTTAATTTTTTAAAATTGGAATATTTTCTACACAGTAGCAGCGTCAGTTATACAAATCATATAGTTGGAATCCCTACGATGTATGTTTTCATAAAATATATAGTTTATTATGGTTATCTTGTATATTTATTGATACAGACGACAAATTGTCATGGGGGTGCAAAAACTGCCTCTAAGGGGGATAGCTATCCTTAAAAAGATGTTCTGGGTTAAATACATAGCGAAGTACCCGGATTGACGACCCGGAGCTCATTCAGCCAGCCAGGTGTCGCTACACCGCCCGCTGGCAACGAGGCTAGACAGCATTGTCCAGGGATTAAATTGAACTACATGTGTTCTGCTAATTGCCCATTGTGAATAAATTACAATATAATAATTACGACTGACCCAGGTCTATATAGTTTCATGATGAATATATTTAAAAGCTTTCAAAGACTAAGGAAGCGTCTCCAAATATCATTCGGTTTTTCGACAAGAAATCTGTTATCTTTTCTCGACATCGCGAATTCCAAAGGGGAGAGAGAATCGAGATTTTTTTTCACAAAAATCGAATGATTCGCGAAATCGGTATTCTTCCGGTTTATTGATCGTTTTTCATTCGGTAAATTTTTCTCGAAAGTGAAACGATATCTCGAATCAGTCGAGGATCCTTCGAGAATTTGGCTCAGAGAGGAATAACTATTAGAACCCGATTGAAAGTAGCGCCGCTTTGTGCGGCCCCACTGATAGACCCATAATACCTAAATTCACAAAAGTGTATTCCCAATTTATCTGTCGGTTGTTATAGATAGAACATGTATGAAAGCAAATATAAGGCCGACGATATCCCCAGTTTGATCTTAAATAGTCAAGACCGAAGGCGGATCGTTTGGGCGGTCCGATGTTCAACCGGTCGGATAATTGCTGAAATACGTAACATTTATTAAGTATAATAAAATAAAGCTGATGAAAATTTGATAATTCAATGCAATCTCTTTTAAAATCGAGTTAACATGGCATGTTAGCAAGGCATTGTTAAAGCGGCAGATACAACTAAATTTTACCTGGGCATATACTATGTAGCACCCTCACACATAGCGGAGTAACAACTGTTAATCTGTGAATGACGTAATTGTATTCATTCGCCTCTCGATGGTTTCGCGATATTTTCTCGAAGCTTTCTCGATCAAAATTTCTCGACATTCTCTCGATCAAGACAAAACCATTAATTGTCAATGGGTAAAAAAAAAGACGAATAAAAAACGATATCGACAAACTCGGTCTAGAATTTTGAAAACGATTTCGTTTTTTTTTTCATATGTTTCTGAGTAGTACGGTATATGAAAGGTTGTAACCCTCCCCTTTTGCTGGGGGGGGGGGGCTAACTTTTGTATCCACAATGAGGCGCTGTGGCTCAGAAGCGAGTATTTTTACCTCGGCTGGGAAGGCAAGATCAAGGGCGAGTTGTGACATCACAGGTTCGCGGCAGAAGTGACCCCGGGGATGTATTCTTCCGCGGTGATGCGGCCATGTCCGGTGGTGATGCGATTCCGCGGACAGAAAGTAGTCTCTTGTCAACCAAGTGAATTTCAATGTTAATCCTTACGGGGGAATGCCTGTTTGAGGTATACGGGTGGTCATTTGTTTCTTGTGGATCTTACTATGGGGTGTCGCATGTTGTTTTTCTCGTCTCACCACGTAGAACACGATGGGAGGGGTATCGAAGCCAAGCGGTAATTTTTTTAGAAGTTCAGGTAGGTCTAATGGCGCGGATAGGCCCATGCTGGCTTAGTGGACAATGTTTAACCTCATGGGAAACCCACTCATGGACATTTGTGGTATGGGTTGTGGCATCTTGTTTTTCTCGTTCCACCACGTACACAATGTAGAACACGATGGGAGGGGTCTCGAAGCCAAGCGGTGATTTTTTTTCAAAAGTTCAGGTAGGTCTGATGGGGTGTATAGGTCCATACTAGTGCACTGGACAATGTTGGGCCCACTGAGAAACGCACTCATGGACATTTGCGGTACAGGTTGTGCCAACTTTTTTTCTCCTCGAGCTGTAGTACACGATGCTAAGCGGTGAAATGTTTTGAAAAGTTCACGGAGGTCTGATTGGGTGGATATGTCAATACTGGCTCACTGGAGAATGTTGGTCCCACTGGGAAGCCCACCGATTGACATTTGCGGATGGGTTGTGGCATCTTGTTTTTCGCGTCTCAAACACATTGAACACGATGGCAGATGCCTCGAAGCCAAGCGGAGAAAGGTGACTGTACGCATGCGCATTGGGCAGGCAGATTGGGGTGGACGTTTTGGGGTCTAGGTGGACTCATATTCGTTCGATTGAGTCATGTGGGGTGTCATCGTGAGGCTCTCGTGGGGGGAGCATCCGACTGGATGGGTGTGGGATGGGAATTGCGTCTATCTGCGCATGCACACTAGAAAAAGTGTATTTGAATGGACGTTTTGAGGTCGAAATGGACTCATAGTGGTCCAGTTGGACCGTGTGAGGTAATATTTTGAAGTTCTATTGGGGTAGAATCGGACTGGACTGGTGTCTAGTCCGGTTTCATTCTGCGCATGCGCAGTTTGACCGTAGTATAGCTAGCTGCAATTTTGAGGGTGCGTGGGGTGTGTTTGAGGGACCATCTGTGGTCCGAATGCGTCGTGTGAGGTGTCAAAGTGAAACTCTCATGGTGTACATCACGACTTGTGCGATGTCCATGTCATCTGTTACATCATTGGTTACGTCATCAGTAGTAGTAGCCAGAGTGGGCATTTTGGGAGGTGCGAAGGAAGGTGTTCGGGTAGAGATAAACTATCCCTGTCCGAATGCGTCGTGTGAGGTGTCATCTTGTAGCAACGCCCGCCAACACCAAGCTTAACGCTTCAACGCCCTGGTGAAATAGCTCAGAAGATCTGATTTTCTAGATATTTCATGGAATTGTCACTAATTCATCGAAATGCAGTGACGCCCGTGAATGCCCTTCGCAACGCCTTAACGCCCTGTCTGAACACCTTAACACCCCATCATAACGCTTTGACGCCATGATGTAGACAGTTGAGAGAATAACAACAAAATCAAGAATAACAGGTCAATCATTTTATTCTCCCTCCAGTACATCATACCCGCGCTGTGGGAGCCGCGATGGGTATGTTTACAATTCAAGTAGGCTTTTTCCACTCAGAAGCCGGTGTTTGAGAAAATTCAATCTTCGGTCATGTTCGCTCTGATCCATATGTTCTAATCTTTGTTGGGCAGTCCACGATACTGTTCAGACAGCATGTCCTCAAGCAGTTGTTTGCGCATTCTGATCGCATTTTCCAGGGCCTCGGTGGGTGCCAACCCCATATCCTCGTCCAAGTGACGCTTGGTCTTCATCATGGACCTGTGCGTGGGGTTGCCTTTCATTTCAAGCGGCAGCAGGCTATACCGTTCGTAGATGGTCATGGCTGTTTCCCTGATGCAGGGGCGCATTCAGGTGTACGCCTGTTGTAAGATATCCTGTCCAGTATCTTTGATTATCGCAGCATAGCTATTAATAGCTTGATGCACAATACGATCCCAAAAGGTAGGTTCGTCGTCACTTCCCTGGGATGTAGGCTGACTATCTGAGATCAAGCTCTCCGTATTAGTAGACAGACTATCAACCGTCTCTGTCTCGGTATCGGTCGCTGGACTCTCAGTAGTCTCTGTATCAGCATCCGCCTCAATAGGCTCTTCGGGGTCTTCAATCCCATGTATATTCTTCTGGTGTCGCATCATATCGTAATGTCTGGTGAACGTACGTTCGCACTCAGAGCAAGTATAACCCATGTTGATGGTTGAACGTCGACTGTGTACGTCGACTGGGGTCATTTTGAGCGTATTTGCATGACCTCCCAAACGGAGGATCATGGGTATATTCAAGATGGCGACCAGAAAAGAAAATTCGTCATATTTCTTCAAAATTTTTGCTTTTCCGCGATGAAAAATGGACAAAAACTATTTCATTTCATATCACATTAATATTTACTAATTTATCATCCGATTTTTGCGGAGAAAATGCATAAATAAAAAATTCGGAAAATCTTTCCGAAAAATCGACCAAAAATGCCGTTTTTGAAAATGGCGTCACCGTGACGTCATCCAAGCAGCCATCTTGGATTTTTTTTACATTTTCTGGTTGAGCTTGACCCAAGGGTATGATGTGGTAAGTTTCAGTGCCCTAGCTCAAGGGGTAAGAAAAATAATTAGGGGCGGGGGGGCATGACATAAAGCCCGGCGTAATCAGAGTGCCAAAGTGTTATGGGTTCAAATTGCGGCTTCGGCTTTCCAATTACTAGCGTCTGGTCCGTCATTCATAATTCAACCGTCGTCCATTAAAGAATATCCGAGTCCATAATCCAAAGACCTATTCCATATTCCATATAACAGTATTAGCACCAAATTCAATAAGACAATCATAGTATGCATAAAAACAAGGTAGTTTCCTGCAAGAGAGAAGCAGTCAACAGTTTTCTATGATGCCGGCAAGACATCCTGATGTTCCAAAAATATCAATTCCGTATCACTGATCAGTATTCATAATCCACAATAATCGTTGTAAAGTTGTCATCTAGAGAATTATGTATCTCAGTCACGCTTTGATTGTGACTGTTCAAATGAGTACCATGAGGGGCTTGAAGTACATGGGATCATACGGCCCCTAGCCCCCGGTAAAGCGGAATTAGACATAAGTTACGAAACGTAACGCCATAGATCTTGCACGCTACGCTCGTATTTTGCTATCAGCATACGATATGTATCGCCAAATTTGAGAAACTTTGAGTGGAGGCGCTTGGTGGTATAGCCCTGTTTTATAAGTTTCTGCAACAATGTGTGTGAGGTTGATTAAAATCGTCACATTTGACACAGAATCTAGCAAATACTACTCGGCGAGATATGTATACGCCATATACAGGTTCCACTGGAATATTACTGTCCAGAAAGGGATAGTTTACGATGTCGAAATTGTAATCATCTCTTTTGTCATACAGTCGACGAGAGAGAAGGCCCGCTTCATTTTCATAGAGATATAGATGTAAATATAATGTGCCGGTAGGGCTATCTGTTTTCTTCAAATCCAGTGAAGATTAATATATATACTCTTCACTGCGTCGTTTATATAGCGATTATCCACAGCGAGAAGATCGTCTATATAGCGTTTGGTGAATGAGAAGTAACGGGCTTTGAACGGATTGGTATTTGAAAGCGCCTGCATATAGTCATATTCATAAGAGAACAGATACAGGTCAGCCAACAGGGGTGCACAATTAGTACTCATTGGAATACCTATATGCTGCTGATATATTGTGTATAATTTCACATAGATGTTTTTAACGAGAAATTCAAGCAATCCTATAAAAAAGAAACATCCCATGAATGATATCTCTTGTATGTAGTAGAGCTAAAGAATGCTCTATGGCTTCCGGCATTATTATATCTTCTATCAAATTTCTTGAACACAGGTACTATTAATGAACTTAGACAGTCAATAAGGTCCTGATGAGGGATTGTGGTATAGAGAGTCGAGAAATCCCATGTGGATACATGTCTGTATGGAAAGTGACCTTTAGCATCAAGTTCTTCCGTAAGACATTCTGAGTTTGTCAATATCCACATACATTCAACGAGTTTTTGGAAATAGTGGCGCGATAACTTTCCCAAAGTGCTTTTACCTCCTGAAGGGCCGTCGGGAAAACCCATTACACTTCAATTTCAGCCTACCTATAATTTGGATTTGAGTTGTTTTTTGTGGATTTTTTTTTTTGGCGATTATCTATTGGCAGAAATAGACATGGTGAAGGACACACTTTTTGTGGCTACTTCCAATCAGTAATACATTAGGTAAAAATATAAACAAACAATGAAAGCATCCAAGGCTGCTAAAAAACAGGGAAGGAATTGGTCCTGTTCAATATATTTCTGATGTGTCTCTCGTTGCATACGTGATGTGAATTTGTGAAGCTTAGCTCTAATTATTGAAGAGACTTCATCAATACTGTAAAGAAAGTCTAGGCAAATGAGAGTTGCATATGTGGTACCAGTGGACGATGGAAAAAATTTTGTTGAGGCGTTCAACTGTTATCACAATTGTTTGACAACCCAATGGAATTACCTTTCCCCGATAAAGAACACAACACCGAAGATTAAAAATTGTATATTATCTGAACTAAACAAGATAACATTTTGGTAGTAACCCTACAATATTGCCGAGGTCGGTGTCCGCATCATAGTGAACATTGTTGCCCAGGAAGCAGATCGGCTTTCATTCATGGTTTATGTGTTCATGCACACAGCAACCTGCAGTCAAAGCTCAATGACATTGTTATTGTAGACATGTACAAGAATGAAGTCACTGAATCTGATTCATATTCATAATTTATTTGTGTGGCAATTGACAACCAGAAAATAATATAAGTACGGGTGTCCGACCAGTTATCGGACAATTTTCGTGGTTTATTTGGAATATATAAAAAAGTACTTCTTGAAATGACATGAAAACTGACACGATGATTGCTGAGCGCGTTGGCTATCTTTCGTTATGAATTCCGTCCATGACGTCACTCCCTTCTGCACGTGCGAGAGCTATTTTTAACTCGACTTTTCAGTTCCGTTCTCGCCGTGGACAGTACCAGTTATCGGACACCCATCGTGAACTAGAATTTGACGTTGAAGTACAATGTATTTTCAAGTTTTGTGCATGACAATCGTTAGTTGGAGTTCTGTCGTTTAAGATGATATGATCATTGTTCAATTTCTATACGTATTTACTTGAGAGCGAGATCGGGAAGACAAGGTGGTAGATCGAATTTCGCACCCCGCCACAACAAGAGAAATTTTGAATTTTGATGAAAACAAAAATGTTAGATTTAAATTTTTCGACTTTCGTGGCTACCTATAATTCTATATTTTGCATAACAATTAGAAATGATCTCCTCTTTGTTCTGACATATTATTGCCTTGTCATCACGAGCACAAGACGTGCGCTCGAGATGCGTGTCCGATAACTGTCCTGTCGGATAACTGGTCGGACACCCGTAGCCTATAGGTCTTCTTCAAGATTACACGTATGCCTACCGGTACATCGAATAATTATTTTAAAATCCATTCAGCAATTGCACACAGAAAAAACACCCTTACGTTACTAAAAAATTCAATCACAGACACAGAAAACCATTATTAACGTCAAAAAATAAATTTACCTCCACTGCCTGGCCCAAACGGAAAATTATTTTGTCAACTTCAACAGGTCAGAGCAAAGCACTAAGTGGGGTATATATCCAATCTAATTAAAATTAAATCCTAACTGCTTCCCCATTTGGATATGTCGCTGTTAGGATCTAACCGGCTTGCTGTAAGGAGCGTGTTGACCGATCCCGAGAGGTTTTCATAGTGCTTTGAAGGGAACGTAATGACAAGTGCTTTCTGGTTGGCTCAGCCGAAGCACACGCCAAGCTGTGGGGGATTCTTCTGATGTTGCCGCCCACCCGCCAGGTTGGCTCCATAATGCGGGATAGAATTATGGACTCGTCCTTGACGTAACCTTGAGTTAACGCAGAGTCCATGAACCTATCCCCCCTGCCCGACTCAAGTAAAGTAGTTAAAATGCGGTCGTGATGTCATAAGACTATTAAATATTCATGAGCTGGGCGCTCCGAACACAAAATTCAATTGAAATCAGTAGGATCCTACATAGCGACATATACGATTGGGGAGCATTGATAGGATATTAATTTATTAAGATTGGGTATATATCCCACCTAAGATATTAAATCAAAGTTTGGATATTGAAATATATCCTAATTGGGATATTTTCACCGATTTTCATACTAAACGGCAATGTCGGATTTCGGCATCAAAACTACCAAAAACAAGATAGAATCTACTTCACAAAACTGACAATACGATTGTATAATTTTGCTGACCTTTTCTCGTCGACATTATTCTCTGTGCAATTGCAATTACGTGCAATACTTTTTGATGTTGTTGTTGCAGTATACTTCCCATCAATAACCACTGTTGTATGTCTTTAAACGAACAGAAGAACTACTAGCACAATATGCCAGCTTGAAAATATGGAAGTATGAAAAAAATATTCAAATTGCGATATTTGATCCCAATTGGGATATATATCCCAGTTAGTCCTTTTCCCTGACCTGTTCAACGAGCTGTCATTACGGATATGGTAAGAATCAAGAACATTACTTTTGCTGGATGACAAATGATGCAGGACGATAAGATCAGTCAATTTGAAAATTGCAGTAAAAAGGATGCTTTCGCTTGATGAAATAAATCAAGTTTTCCTTGCAAGAAATGTTTTCAAACTTAGCACACAAAACGGCGGCTTTCAGTCATGCCATGTGCATGCTTTCAGTCACGCAGTAGCGCGGAAACTTGCAACATTCATTTATTTGATAATATTAACAAGTGTGCGCCGGGAAACAAGTAATGAATTCAGTGACGGGTATAAAACGTTTTACACACCTCGATCTGTCCGAATGTCACACTCGCACAGTGTCAAAACTCTCCAGTCGACTGATGGAACGAAAACGAAACTGCCTCCTCGTCCCTCCTTTTCAAACTCTCTCACCGGGACTGCACTATAATTTTGGCAGTGCGGTTCAGCCGATCTTAAAACATGACGTCTTTTCGTAAATTCGGTGTATTTCATTGGCTATCAGAACCGAAGATGAAGTGGGCATATTCCGTGACTACGACCTGTGCCATATTGACCAGTTTACAGACAAAACACAATCTTTCGAAGAAAATCTCTCAAGATATCAGCAGAAGTGTTGTCCAGGAAACGCATTCGACATATTCTTCAATATCTGCACCTAGAAACGGCTCGTCGTGAGATTAATTCAGAGAAATTATTCGAAGCTAGGTCGAACTACTTCATAGCGCATTCAATAAACGGAGTGACGCGGAACTTTCAGTCATTCTCTCATTTTGCGCAGGGGTGTTGTAATGAAAACCATATCGCTTGGATAGATCGCACCCCTGAAATTACCCATAAGCCAGTTCACCTAGCATTGCAAGAAACAGGGAAACTTCCCTGTTTAAAAATGAATGTTTACCATGTAAATGTTGAGTGCATAATTTTGAGTGCATAAATCCCATACTGTCGGACTCGAACCTCACTTATCAAGAAACGCCAGTGTACGCTTGTCACAAGGCTTTGAAACAGGCGTCAGAACCGTCATTCAATATTCAGCTGCCTTCCATAAAAGGATTTCAGCGTCATTAATCGAAGGCATATTGGATTTTCTCAGTCTCTCGTTTCAATTTTAATATTGTAACCCATAATCCTCAATGTCTCCATTTTGACTAACACGCAGCTTCCATTTATTTTAGGGGAATAGTGTGACCACCAATTTGATACCACCACACAGTCACGCTGCCCGGATAACTGTTCTTTGGGTTGGAATCAGGGACTTGAGAGGCTGGTGTATTTTGCTACAGGATTTTTCACTACAATGCGGCGCTAGCAACTAAACACAACGGCGTCATTGGGGGGAGGGGATCGTTGAGTGCGAATGACCCCCCTCTCAGGGCTGAACCGTATGTTATTTTCCCATGTTGGATAGCACAGTCCTAGGCTCTCTGATAAGTAAGTATACGGAGCGATCCCCTCTGAAAAATCCTGACGATGCCCACGAAACAACACCACACCTGAAAAGGTGAATCTAAAAATTCGAACTCAAAATCGTCCACGTCAACCTAATTATGTCGGCCCCGTGAAGATTCTATACAGACGATCGATGGTTTTATGATGTTTTGAGCTCGACGTCTTGTTCGATGAAGGAGTCGAGTCAACCGAAAACACGAAATACAGTTGCCGAAAGAGATGATTGATTCGATGCTGGAATTTCAATACAGCTCCCTGGATAATCAAATCTTACCTCTCAACAAAAAAAAAGAGGAGGGGGGGGGGGGCACCAGGGCGCGTTGCTTGGCCATCATATATGAGGGCCATAACTTCTTGTGTTCGGGCAGCATTCGAGGTCAAGTGTGCAGAGTGAAGAACTGAAGCACATGTGCAACAATGTCGCATGTTGGTTGGTTTAAATAGTATTTATTTCACCATGAGATGCGATGGGGAGCGCATTAAGATGACTTATTATATTATTTTATTATATTATTATATAAAATACATATAACATCAGTCAAGTTACAAATAAAACAAATATAACAAATAATGCAGAGAAGGCTGAATACATGTGACCAAATCCACGATAAGTTACATTTTCGGTGTGAGAAGCTCGGGTGCCATCGTGCTACGAGATATAATGAAGAACTACACGAAGAAAACCCTGTCTGGACACTGAAGGAACAGGGTGAGTGAGTGAGTAGGATTTAACGTCGTTTTCAACATTGTTTCAGTCATATCACGACGGTGCCTACATGTGCCAGAACACGAGAGTGTCCACAGTTCCTATTATTCTGGACACTGATCAGCCCAGTCAGTACAGCACCCGGTCACCCATCCAAGTATTGACCGAGCTCAACGCTGCTTAACTTCGGTGATCTGACGAGAACCGGTGTGCCCGACGTGATGCGCCGTACCATCTGAAGGAACAGTAGATATAGGAAGATAGGACATATTTGTAGTCCTACTCGCAAGATTAGTTAGTAGCGGGATACGTTGAGTGTGGAAAATGGAACAGTACAGGAAATAATGATCAACGTTCTCGTTGGGATGTCAGCAAATTACATTGAGTAGTGTCGGACAGAAAATTGTCAAATAAGTGTCTTTTGAGATTGCTGCAACCGTTACGGAGACGACACAGTAAAACATTCTCTTTTCGGGGACAGACATAATACAAGGATGGTGGATTAGTGTTTAAAGACATAATTAATAACTTGCGTTTGAAAGCAGGAATAGATGGTAAATTCTGAACAGTTGCTGGGAGGGCATTCCAATCTCGAACAGTGGCTGGGAAGAAGGATCCCCTAAATAACTCCGTTCGACACTTGTAAAGGTAGGTGCACACAGAGCTTGTGACTGCGTGATCGCAGCCGCAAGCCGTATCCCCCCAAAGTCATGCGACGACGCAATCCTCTAGACTGTTGCGATCATGTGTGACATCGAGGACGCAATAATTGCTGCGATCCTTGTCAGCCAGCGTCGTCCCTAGGTAAAAAAAGCGGAATGGCCCCTGGGAAGGAGGTTGCGCGTAATGGCCCCTGGAAACGAGGTTGACAGACAAAATGGCTGCCGTCAATAAATTACAGTTGATTGGCTGCGGCGAATACGGCTCCGACAAATATCAAATCATTTTGATCCTTGCGATTCCGACTGCGCCCCGGGACGCAAGCACTAAATGACTGCGGTCTCCAGTGCACACAGACATTTGCGTCCTCGCAAAGAGTCTTGCGGCTGCGATCACGCAGGCACTAAGCTCTGTGTGCACCTACCTTAAGGTGTAAAATAATTTGCGTTACGCACATTATACGGATTGCGAGAATAGGTTGTCAAAGGAAGGTGATCGTACAGGTGACCGGGTGCTCGACCATTCACGATACGATAGAACATTGTAAGTCGTTTGGACTTTGCGTCTCCTCGACAGTGTTTCAAAACCGGCTTCTGTTACTTCTAGGCTAACACTGGAAGTAATGCCAGTTATGGTTCTTAATGCCTCCTTTTGAATGTTTTCTAATCTGTTTATTAAATTTTGGTTGATTTCCATCAAATCCATTATGTCAAAACCATAACCCATCATCAAAGGTCCTCAGATTTCCAGCCCAAGTTGGAGGCGGCGGATCGTGTATTTGCGCCAAGGAGTGTTCGCAACGTTCACTTGAAGCTGCGTCCCAGGACTAATGTGACAATAGTCCGATTTGTCCGCAAAAGAAATCTTGTGGTAAATAGTTTATAGCGCTTTACATCAATACGTCACGTTTGACGTGGAACGAAGCTGACCAGGGAACATTGAATGGCTAGAATGTGGTGGCAAACACTTTTTAAATTCCAAAAGTTTACCCCATACATAGATTCTTGAAAACAAAATCGCCTCCCAATCTTATTGACGTTGCAGGAATTTTCATGGGTTAATTATATAGGATATTTTCCCTGATTTGCTGTTTGAATTCCATGACAGTTAGATTGTCGACAAAGCGTAAGAAACATAGAAAATCCTTCGGATATTCACTAACTGTCGAAGAAAATACTTAAAAAATCAATCTTCGCAAGAATTTCCCCAAAGATTTAAATGTCCTCACAATACACTAACCATTATGGCACGGACTGCACTATTTCTCATGTCGCATTTAAAGTTGTAGCACTTTCTTAACTTCTAATCTCAATTTATTTGTATGCAAAATCGCATATTCGTGTTCGCATTCATCATGAATAGACCACACATACTATATTTAACTTAATCCTTCTAAATTTAAGTCCATCGATTTTGTTGGGTTTTTTTTATTGTATATTGACCATTTGTATTTCTTTCATCATAAGATCGGAAAACGCATTGCTGTGTTATCGATGAAGGGGCTATCTGTAAATTCCCGACTGAAAAATATGAATAAATGCTCAGTGGTAATTCTAGGCCAGTGCTTTTAAAAAACTTTTTAAAACTGAATGCCATATTTGAAATTTGAATATTTATATATATTTACGAATAAAGTAGATTTTTATAGGAATGAAAAAGAAAAAAATAATTCAGGACCTTTCGACTAAAACTGTAGCTTTGTCAGCCAAAGAAAGTTCGTACACCCGGCCACCAGTGGGTGTTAAATGCCCTTTTTGACTACCCATCTGGCATATCGGTCGTGTACGATGAAGTGGCGTGGATTTATGGGATTTTCAGTAGTGACAAATGGGGTAGTGGTCGGCCATTATTCCATTTGCTAACATGTCAAGTCACGTTGAAAAGCGGTATCGATCTCCTCTTACATGAACTATATCCCATTCATCTTCCCTCCCTCCTGAGATCCCCTTCCTAATGCCATCCTTATCACATAATGTTCCCTGCCCCCGTGGACGATAAGTATACCCTTTTACTTATTGTTCTCTAAGTAAGTCCCCATCCCCATAGATATCCTGACAAAGTTTCCCGTCCTTTGGCGAAACAAAATTCCGGCTCCAATGTGCGTCGGTTGTCCTTAGATTTTGGTTGTCCTACTTATGTTACCGACAGTGTCCAACTTAGGTTACCGACAGTGTCCAACATAGATTACTGATTGCGTTCTGATGAATTTTCATGTCAATGCTACCAAATTGTGGATGTATGGGCCGGGCACACAAACAAACAAACATAATATGATGAGTGAATATGCTTTAAGGGGGTGACATATGCAACTATACCTTTTTTCATAGAATCACAGATGAGCTGATTACTAAATAGGCAATACAGTTGGTGGCCAATATCATATACCAAAATGTTCCCCAAACCTTGCTGAATGTGAATATGACATCCCTTTGAACAAACAATGTAAATTGGAGAATATAATTACAGAAACAGAGCGTCCTGGCACTGCCAGCAGAAGTCAATAAAGAATAAACACTCACTCTTGAAAGATGGTCCTAAAAATTGTATGAAATCACTGCTACAACAAAGACTATGTCAGAAAAGAAAATTCCATCGGAAACTATTTTTAAAAGATTTTTTATCATTCACAATGTCAAAATAATTGACCAAGGCAATGATAATTCGTGTCAGCCAATATGAAGGACAGTCCAAAGCTGTGAAGAGCTATCCGAGACAGACCTGTGTGTCACACGCCTGTCACCGAGCCGTGTAAGTTTGAAAAGCTAATACCTCTAAACCAGTTTGTGCAGTCAGTGAGGGAAATGCCCTGGATTCTTTCTATTCAATCTTCAACTGCCTATTGTGGTCCATTCATTCACAGCCTGTTGTGTACTGTGCCTGGTTCTGAAAGAAGCTGCATAATTAATTGCTAATTGACACATATCTGTGATTTGATCCACATGTCGGGTACACAAAATTTCTAGACTTAGACAATTACTGAAGAAGTAAAAAAAATATTTAAAAATACTTCCCAAATCATTTTTCATATCTAACATAGTCTTTGTTATAAAACGTACTATACAGAATTTTCTCAACTGCTTTTCAATATTGTGTGTTTACTATTTATGTACTTCTGCTGGCAGTCCTAAGAACCATTGTTTTTATAATTATATTATCCAATTTACATTGTTTGTTCAAAGAGGTGTGATATTCACATTCAGAAAGGTTAGGGGAACATTTTGGTATATGATATTGGCCACCAACTGTATTGCCTATGTAGTAATCAGATCACTTGTGATTCTATGTAAAAAGGTATAGTTGCATATGTCACCCCCTTAAAACCTTATGACAGTCACTCTCTACTCATTATGGATTGATCAATAATGGAGATCAAATTATTCTGGAGATATTAAAGAAAATCCGTGGCGAAAGCATTACATTTTCTTCGGTTGTCCTTAATTTTTGATTGATTTTGGTTACCCAACTCAGGTTCCGACAGTGAACAAAATTGCGTCCTGACACACAATGCTATCAGAATATAATGAGCGAATATGCCTTAACACCATACGACAGATCCAAAATGTTCTGGAAAATACTAATGAAAATCCGTGGCGGAAGCATTGAATTCCTTCGACAAGAAAACGAGAGAGAAAAGAAGAACTTAAATTTGAAGAAGAAATTGAACTGATCGAAAACAAATTGGTACTGATTATTTAAGTGCTGATAACAAATTGATAACACGGCTCGAAGAAATCAAAGCGAAACAAGAAAGCATCCGTTGCTGGGATAAAATAAATAGGTACTATTACAAGAGCAAAAATCAAAAGGGCTGATCCGGGAAGAAAAATTATAAAATATCGTTTAGCTCTAGAAAAACGTAATTATACAAATAAATTAATATCGAAGCTAATACTTGATAATGACAGTTATTACGGTTCTTACAACAGGGTTAACTTTCAACATTAGCATATTACATTTAGAATGACAAAGGAGTTCGAATGTTCATTCCATCCCAATAAAGAATATGTATGGCAGTATTCTGCTCTTGTCCATTACAGTGGACGTCCTGGTGAAATGCACAAAGCGGAACGCTCACATTAATAGCTAACTTTGGAAAGTGCCGATGCTTCACGGGATTGTGGGTAGTAAAACACAATAATCATACAATTAAATGCTTCCCTTTATGGGTATGTGATTTTGTATGTTACACGGAGACAGACCGTGCTTATTGTATGGAGAGTGCAGTTCGTGTGGTGTTATATAGCGATCCTGAGCGAAAAAGCGTTGCATTATTGATTCCATTTCCTGGCAAGGCTTTGGTGTAAGACCTCCGATTGAAAAGGTAATATCCTGGACAAAAGACTGACAATACAACTTGCAGCAGATCCTTTGTCAAGTACATTTCGTGAGTCTTACACCAAATCGTTGCCCATTTCCTTGTCTGGCCTCCTCGCCATGTGAACAATTGCAATGGACAACTGGTCGATCACCCCTTGTTGGCTGGAATCGCCGATAACTTCAATTGCTTTCGTTTCTAAAATCAATTAAATTCAACGTCTGAATATATGCACTGCATCTCGGCTCAAGAACAAATCGATGGAGAACCACTCTTCAGGTACAGAACATAAGAATATTCTGAGCGTTGTGTCGACTTGTTCTTGACACACAATTATGTTATTAGCGTCGAAAAATATGCTGAACTGATACTTTCATTTTCACGCTCCCGCCAATTCTATGGAAGAGTCCATTTATTAATGGGGGCGTACTGGTTTGTTATGATCGAAATCACGTTACGATGTAATATAAATCCCCCCTGATTTCAGTGATTCATGATTGAGATTAGATTGTGCATTTCTAATAATAGAATATTTCATGAGCACATTATATAAACGTTGTTGATTATAAAGTACATGCTCAGCTCATATGATCTCTCTCCCCCCCCTTCCCTGTTTTCTCTCCCTCCTGTTGTATCTCGCTCATGTGTTAAAGTTCGTGTAATCTCAGCAGATTTATATCTGTAAAATGCACTGTTTGATGTGAAACAATTGGAGACATGTAATTTGTGCTAACATTCCTAACTGATCTAGAATTCATTGAAGCTACATTGATTTGATATTGTAAAGAGCATGTGAGATGCAGAAGTAGTTATTTTTAGATTATTGCTAAATGAGGATGATGCAATGATAAATGCACTGACCGACCTTTTCATCTATTGAGATCATAATTAATTGATATTTCATTTTGAATTGTTATGATTTGTCTATGACCATGATAATGGTATACAGTTTCCAAATGTAATTATTTCTATGGAAGACCAGTGAGGTCATAATACAGTATTTTTGTATGGAAGACCAGAAGTGTCACATTGCGGTATTAAATTGAGAAATACGTAAATAAGTGCAGAAGTCAAACATCTATGTTCTGTAACAGATGTAATCTGTGATTGTTTTCATTTACTGATCTGATTTATTGTATTAATATTTCAGAACGCTGAATACAGTGTTACAAGAAATTTCCATCGGTGTTGTATCAATTTTATCCCAGTTGTTCCAAAGGGCATATATAATATATTTTATCCATTGGAAGGAGATGTAACATTGGAAAGTTTTACTCAGGCCATGACATTTAGTAAATACAACTCAATTTCATAGTATTGTTAGGCCATGGGGCATTGGTTTCGGCAAGCCAATATATAACGCCCAGTGATAAATTGTTTCTATACTCGGAAAAACAAAAATATTGGTTTCAATTATTTTAAACTGTACAAAGATTATCCTTTTTACCATTTTCCATGATATATTGAGGTAGCTATACTATTTTAGTAAACGAAGGAAAATTATTATATGACTGGTGATTTTGGTGTGAAAAGACGAACAATCAATTTATTGATCTACCGGTACTGCATGTAACATCAAACTTTCGCAATATTACAGTTCTTAGTTGAGCGTGGGCTTATACGATATCCGTTGACTTTAGACACATCGACGAATGTTCATTTCAAAGCAGCGAAGACTACACCCACAGGTCCGCGAGACAAGAGTTTGGGGGGGGGACGGTGGTATTAGGGTGAAGTGTCGAAATATGGGGTCTCTATATATAACCCCATGCTTTATATAAATCCACATCATGGGGTTATATATAGAGACCCCATATTTCGACACTTCCCCGTAATACTACCGCCCACTTGCGTTTCACTTCTCCACTCCATTAGAAAGCTACAAAACGAAGCAATTAACAGCACTAAACTTCGAGTAAATACTCGACACCCAGCAATCATACCGTCAAACACTCAGTCTTTGAAAAGGCAGCTGAGGTAAATTTGACATCCCGATACATGCTCTGGTCTGCCATGTTGGCTGATTTACATGTAAGGATTCGGTTATCTGACCAACTCTGCAGACGAATGCAGTTGAAATGAACATGACTTCGATCAGTCAAAAGACAGCAGCTACTGACACTCGAGTAAGAGCCGTAGAAATGAACAAGAGCAGCATACTGCCGACACAAATCCTTTATTGCGATGGAATGAGCATTCGAAATCCTTAGTCATTCTAACAGTAGTATGCTAATTTCAAAGTTCACACTTTTGTGCGAACCGAAAATAAATCGATGTTTTGTCTTTCCACACCAAAATCACTAGTCATATAATAATTTTCCTTGGTTTACTAACCAATCAGTAAAGCTACCTCAATGGATCCTGGAAAATGGTAAAAAAATAATCCTTTTACAGTTTAAAACAAATGAAACCAACATTTTATTATTCAGAGTATAGAAACTATTTATCACTGCGCATTATATGTATATACTATGTTGCCGAAACCAATGTCCCATGGTCTATTGTATTTACTAAATATCATGGAATGAACGCGTACAACTTTCCAATTTTTCCTCTCATTACAATTGATGAAATATATTACATTTGCCCTTGGTATATTTAATATGTAATGAACCATCCATTTCGCACATGTTTAAAGCAAGGATGAGCCGAGATGCAGTGCATATAACCAAACATTAAATTTGATTGATCTTAGAAACCAAAGCAGTTAAAGTTATCGTCGATTCTAGTGAACAAGGACTGATCGAACAGTTACCCATTCCAATTTTTTACATGGCGAGGAGACCAGACAGGGAAACGGAATCTAAAATACAACGCTTTTCTGTCCGGATCGCTATATAACACCACGCGAACTATACTCACCATGCGATAAACACGGTCTGTCTCCACATTTCGTGTAACATAGAGACTCACATGCCCAGATGATATGATATGATATGATATTTATTACGATCAATGTATGAATACAAAGACCAGGGGGAATATCTTCCCAACATGGTATTAAAACAATGGAAGTACATAGAATAAAATTAAGCTAGATAAAAACACACATGTACCTTAAAACTTAATGTACCTTCGAGCGCAGTTATACGGCCAATAGACAAAACCTATGGTTTCTTTCTAGTCTTTCTGGCAGAGGTTGTGGTGGCGAGTACTTTTGATCTCTCTACCGTCATAATGTGGCAATATTTTCCACTGAGCAATGCCATAGTTGCATTCGGGTTTATAATAAATTCAGCTTTTTTAACAGCAGACCAGTTTGGAAAAGAGGGGTGCACGTCGGTAATTTTTTTGAAGAGTTCTTGTCTTTTTCGCTCTAGTTTCGTACATGTAATTAGGAAATGGGTTTCATCTTCAGTCTCCATATTGCAGAGTCTACATGTTCTCTGAAGTCTGGGTATTTTATTGTTACGGCCTGTTTTACGTCCTGCTTCAATCTCTAAGTTGTGTGCAGAGACTCGAAGTTTACATAGTGCCTGTCTGTAATTCTGATTTTGTATAGTTACTAGATAGTTTCTTTGATTGTTACTGTATGTTTGAGAGTACATTTTCAATTTTTCAGAGCTTTGTAGTTTATATCTGTTATACTTTTCAAAGCTTTGGGTGAATGCATCCTGAGCAGATTGGATTACATGTTTATTTATCATATCTGGTTGGGGAAGACTATGTTGGTTAAATAGTTTAGTGGTATAAGTGAACCATGTGGTCATGCCGGATTCGTGTAGATTCTTACTGCATTTGTAGGCATCAGACAACAGGGGGTTACAAGTTGGATCTTCTAGTCTCATTCTGTATTTTAAAATAGCCGTATTTATATCAAAAGAGAGGGGTTGTCTATCTAATTCTGTTTTACATATAAAATTTGTGGTATATTTGTTGACGCGTAGATTTAATTTACAAAATTTGTTATGAGCTTTTTCGAAAGGTTCCTTATCTATAAGATCATAATAGTGGTCAGTTTCATGAGTTAACTTTGAGATTTGCTCAGCTCCCCAAATTTCAGAACCGTATAGTAATATCGGTTTAACTAACGAGTCAAATAGTTTATTATAAATCCCAGGACTAGGATTGTTTCCATTAAAGGAGGTATGCACTTTAAATAGTGCTTTCAGTGCCTTTTGGTATAGTCGTTCACGGGTAGGTGTAAAATTGCCATAATTATTCAAAGTACAGCCAAGATAGGTATATTCAGAGAAGTTTTCTAAAAGTTGAGAGTCTAATATAAATCTGGGCAAATTGTTTTGTTTACATTTCTGTATAACCATTGTGTTTGATTTACTAATGTTAACTTGAAGATGCCAGCTTTTACAGAAGTCGGCTAGTTTGTTTATACTATTTTGTAGACCTTCAGGAGTTTCCGATATAATTAATAAGTCGTCTGCCCATAAAAGGTGTGTAATTTTCTTTTCATGTAGTGTAGCAGGACTGCAAGAATTTTCAGGGAAGTGCAGATCATTGAGGAAAAGATTAAAAAGGGTGGGACTGAGATTATCACCCTGTTTTACCCCAATGTTAGAAGTAAAGAAATCTGTTCTAGCACTATTAAGTTTAATACTAGTTTGGTTGTTAGAGTATATGGATTTGATAATAGAGTAAAATTTTCCTCTAACTCCAGTACGAAGCAGTTTTAAACGTAGGCCAGCATGCCAAACAGTATCAAATGCCTTTTTAAAGTCAATAAAGGCTAAATAAAGTTTTTTCTTTGAATTAGTATATTTTTGGACTAATGTTTTAAGGATAAATAGGTTATCTGTAGTCCTTCTTCCTCTTCTGAAACCGGACTGGTTATCAGATATAATATTGCTGGTTTCAAAAAAATGTGTTAATCTAGAATTTAGTACAGAAGAAAAGAGCTTTGCAAAACAACTGAGAATAGATATGCCCCTATAGTTTTCAGGTTCCATTTTTGAGCCTTTTTTGTGAAGTGGGGATATGTAACTTTTACCCCACTGGGACGGGAATGTACCACTATTTAATATCAAATTGAATAATTTGGTTATCGGAGACAATAGAATATCTTTGCTAAATTTGAGCAGTTCATTATTTATTTGATCTAGTCCAGATGCTTTGTTACTCTTAAGATTTGAAATGGCATCAATAATCTCTCTGCTTTTAATGGGGTTATCTAAAAGTGTAGGTTCAGATTTTTCTGTTTCCAGTTGGTTTATTTCTGTTAGTATATCTGAATCTTCCTCTTCATCTGACCAAGACTGACTGTTTAATTTTGTGTAGTGATTAAGTAGGTCAGTTGCAAGTGAATCTGGGATGTCATCAGCATCTTTTTTATTTGTAAGTTCATCGACAAGTTTCCAAAAAGTGTTTGGGTCATTATCTTTTATAGTTTCTAATTGCGTATAAATGGATTGTTTGTATTCTTTTTTAGCTCTTTTTTGCGCTTTTCGCAGGCGGGATTTCGTACTGAAAAATCTGCCTCTTATAGAAGGGTCAGTGGGGTATTTAGATAGAAGACTAGCAAGATTATTTAACTCCCGTTGTAGGCGTTGTATAGATGGATTAGGTGGTGGTATCCTTTTATTTCTTTTCTTTTTTGTCAGATATGTTTTTTGAGGCAATACACTAGTGGATGCATCAATGAGAATATTACTCAGTTTTTGTGTTGCTGCATCAACGCTGGACTGTGAGTGATCAAGGTCTTCAGACATGAAAGACTGTATTTTGGAAATATTCAAATCTGAAAGCAGTGCCTCTATAAAGTTTTCTTTGTTTGACAGGTTGATTTCAATTTTGATGGTAGAGGGGTAGTTTTTGTTTTATTAGCTGTTGGTTGTATTAAATGACACTTCATAATAGTAGAAACTGGGCAATGTACTGTACTACATGTTAGTAGTGTATATACAGCACTTAAAGCCTTTTTTCACCCGGATGTAACTATGACGTCACAACTGGCTGGTTTTGTAACGAGTCTTTTGATTGGTTGAATTGTAAGTGTGAGGTTGAATTTGATTGGTTGAGGTGTCGTCCCTGTTGTAAAGCAAGATGGTGGGTGTCGGCCCTGTTGTAAAGCAAGATGGCGGCTTGGTTCGGTGATGTTCGGTACTGTTCGGTGTGGTTCGGAGCTGTTCGGAGAAGTTCGGGTGTGTTCGGGTCTGTTCGGGCCTGTTCGGGCATGGTGGAAAGCAAGATGTCGGTTGTCGGTCCTGTTGTAAAGCAAGATGGCGGTTGTCGTCCCTGTTGTAAAGCAAAATGGTGGTTGTGGGCCCTGTTGTAAAGCAAGATGTCGGAGTTGGTTCGTGAATGTTCGGGAATGGGGTGAAAAACATATAAAAGTAGGTGATTTTTAGTGAATGGGTTATAATCATTGGACTACTTTGGGAAGTTTTTTCACCACTGACCTGATTTGCCTGCCTGCCTGCCTGTCCAGCCAGCCAGTCATTCTGCTTGCCTACTTTGTATGAGTTGTGGATCCTGCGTGTACTTTTTTCCATTTTACCAGTGCAAATTCACCAGACTTTTACACGGTAGCAGTTCTTCACCAGCCTGAGCCCATAGTCAAGATGAATTCAGCCGACAAAGTCATCCTTCAAAAGAACCGTGTTCGCCTGGTTGATGAGATGCGGCATGCGGGGGCAATATGTGATGTGCTTATGGTTGATAAAATACTGCTGAAACAGGGTGTGGAAGATATCATGGCGGAGAACACTCCTTCACGACAAAACGGAGCTCTGCTCGATGCTCTACAGCGTCGTGGTCCCTATGCATTTCTAGCGTTCGTGCATGCACTGAAGAAGACGGAAAATGTAGAATTGGCTGATCTACTTGAAATTCCCGTTGTAGTAGAAGAGGGTATCTTAGTTATGGATACTACCGAACAGCGTACAGCTACCAAACGTACGGACATGCACCCAGAGTGTGGTGTACCAGCCAAACGCGGTGCACGTGCCAAGCGGTCCCGACAAATCCCTTTAGAAACACCTGAACCCGTTCTCCAGCCAGTGCCTGAGTCCATGGATGAACAAAATGAAGAAGAGCAAGGGAAACAAGAAAAAGAAGAAGACCACATGGTGCAACTTCCTATGTCTGTGCAGTCCATTAATAACATTATCCAGCAGGCTTATGAGTCGGCCCACACGGATATATGGCAGCTTTCAGCTTGTTTGACTGTCAGTGTGAAAGACGCACAAGTACATTTTAATGTACTGGCCTATATGGACAGACCCGCTAGGCGTATTGCCTTGTCTTCGCAGTGCTGGCAAAGACTGGAGACCGTTTATTATGCCGTGGACGCGGTGATTGGCGAACAGGCGGGTAACGAAGTGAAATTTTCTCTAGGTGAAGACATCTATGTGAGTGTTGGTTATTTCAACGACGACCTCCTGCTGCATATCCGTAAATGGAAAATGACGGCCGATACACAACAGCTTGCTCCTTGTCCTCAGGGTGTCACTTTGAAAATACCGGTGTGGCGCAAGTTGCAGAGTGTGACAGCTGCAATTCGTCAAGCTTTGAATTACCAGATGTCTCACACTATTTATCTGAAGTACATTGACACAGTTATGGCTCTGGTCAGGCCTCGCGTTCGACAACTGCGTCTGGAAGCCTGTGCAGGGTGTTTCAACAACAGTCCCATAATAATGCATACGTGTATGGACATTAGTGTACCTTCATACGCGCTGATCACTGAAGCATTACAGGTTGTGACCGAGGAGCAAATTGCCGTGGCATTGGAAGCTGCCTGCCCTCCTACCATTCCACGTGAAGAGATTACTACCTACATCTATGTACACCAGGGACGGAAAAACGATGAGGAGTTCAAGCAAGTCTTGTTGCGTAACTGGACAGTAGTACCGTTCCCTAATACGCGCTGATCATTGTGGTGAAAACGGAACTATTGAACCTTTTCATGAAAAAACATTTCACACATTGACCTTATTCCTACACGTTAATTGAAGTGCCATTGATAGCGTATTATTATAAAATTCAACACTTTTTCACTGTGGTGAAGACGAACTATTGAACATTTTCATGAAACCATTTTCACACATTTTACTCTATTCCTACACGTTCATTGAAGCGCCATTGATAGCGTATAATTATATTAAAATTCAATACTTCCACTTTCACTGTTGTAAATACGTTCATTCTATTGTGTTAGTGTTGTTGTTGTTGTATAAATATTGAACATTTTTTTTCAAGTTGAAAAACATTCAGATAAACATGTTTGTTTCATTCTATTGTGTTAAATAAAAAAATTTCAAAAAAATTTTAAAAATGAGTGTTAGTGTTCATTTAGTGGGGGAGCTGATGTTATATTTTTTGTGCTCAGTTAGAAGTTCTTCTTTCGGAGGAATGGGGTGGCCCTGAAAAGGGCCGTTGGAAAGTGTTACTACACTTGTTTTTTAGGAGCGGTAGATTTTCTTCACTCCGGCCACCTGCCTCCTGCACACGGGACACTTTATTTTAAAATGCTGTTCGTCTGTTTCATTGCAGTGGCACTCATCCCCTGTACACGTTAGTGTCACCCAGCATTCTTCGCATACGCATAAATGTCCGCACGGAAATAGGGCGTACTCTGTTTCCTCGTTTGTACACACACTGCAGTTGGCTTTACTTAGTTCTTTATGCAGGTCTCTTTGTAGTTGAACCTTGATTCTGTCCATTTGACCCATGTCTTCTCTCATTTCGTTAATCTGTTCGTTTGCCAAGGTCACCTGGTCGTTTAGGCGGGACACCTGGTCGTTGAGACGGGTTACCTCGGTCCAAGAGCATTGTTGTTGTTGTTGTTGTTGTTGTTGTTGTTGTTGTTGTTGTTCAGGTGGTAATGTTGTAGCTGGCGTCTCTGTTTCCGGTGTTGTTATAATTGGCGTTTGGGTAGCCGCTGTATTTCCTGGTGGTCTGTTACAGTTTAACCACTCTACGGTGGGCAGTTCTTCTTCGTCCGTGTCATCATTATTATTATCTTCATCCATAGCCGCCGTCACCTCTTGGTCTTGTTGTGCACTTTGTCGTCTCAACGTATCGGCAATATGACGTTGATGCACTCGCTGTAGGCTTGTAATAATCGTGACACCGCCATCCTCTTCATGTGTAATGACCTCCCTATGGTCTCTAGGATCCTCGAATACTAGTCTTCTTGTAGTCATGATGTATTATTGTGCATGAATGGTAACAACATTCAGCGCGCTATATAGATGTCTAGGCACTCATGTTGTAAACCAACATGGTGGGTGTCCGCCCTGTTGTAAATCAACACGGTGGGTGTCGGCCCTGTTGTAAACCAACATGGCGGCGTGATTCGGAGATGTTCGGGGTAATGCAGTGTTATGATAAATGATTGTGTCTATTTGCGTGATTCGGAGATGT